>JAPXFY010007778.1:0-10153 GCA_030674185.1 Monoplex corrugatus
TTTTTTTTTTTTCCCACGCCGGGGAGCGAACCTGGGCGATTCTGCGCTTCAGAACTGCGGTACGCGGTTTTACCAATGTGCTCACGGGGCACACATCATCTGTAGGGAATTTAATCCTTATGAAGTCCACTTTGGTTCCTCCTTGCCCAGATCCAGCTTGAGCTCCTTTCTGCTGCCTCTGCCATCGCTTTAAGGGCTCTAGTCCTCTTCTTCCCAGAAATGGCGAGTTGTTTCATGAGATCATAAGCGGAGGTGCCCACAAACCCTCTTGCCCCGACCTCTATGGCGAAGATTTTGACCCGCAGACCTGCTTTCTTCAGGGTGCTGGCAAGACCGGCGTATTTTTCGGTCTTGTAGATATGTGCTTCTTCCATTCTGCTTTCGTATGGCACAGTGAGTTCTATCAGAATCACTTGTTTCGAGGAGTCAGAGTGGAGAGCGATGTCTGGTCTCATGCCTGTCTTGCTGATGACATCTGGGTAATTTCTCCACTCTGGGAGGTCTGCTGTACACTCCCAGTCGACTGCTCCATCCAGAAGACCCTTTGGCAATGTGCTGGTTGTCATAGCAATTTCGGGCTAGACATGTTTCTCTCCTGCTTTGTAGAACGTTGTCATAGCAATTGGTGCGTTTGGGGTCATGGTTTTTTCGCTAACCACGTCTGTGATCACTTTCAGAACTTGGTTGTGCCTCCATGTATACCTTCCTTGGGCTAGCGCTACTTTGCAAGAGCTTAGGACATGTTCCACTGTTTGTTTCTTCTGACAGAGCGGACATGCTGGGTCATCTGATTTCCCCCATTTCACTAAGTTTGCATTCGAGGGGAGCAGGTCATATACAGATCTGAGGAGGAAGCTTATCCTTAGAGGAGCCATGTGCCACATATCGTTCCAGCTGAGACTTCTTTGGAGTGCACTGTCCCATGTTGTCCATTGCCCCTGTTGACCTTGCTGGACTGCCTTCTACACTCTTTTGACATCTTCTTCTTTCTTCAACTCCTGTATGATCATGTCTCTTTTTTCCTTCCTTTTGGCTTTGGACCACCACTGCATTTTTGTTGCTCCCAGTCCCTGTCTGTTGGTTTGCGTGTGTCCAATTATTTCTTTGATGCTGAGGTTTCTCTAGGCATTGTTTACAGCCTCTTGGACTTTCCATTTTCTGCCAGTTCTCAGCTTTGGCTGAACTGATCTCACGATATTGTCTTCCGATTCCTCCAGCATGCTCAACAGTCTTGCTTTTCCAACTTTGTATTCCTCCACTATGGATTTGAGAGGTAGCTTCAGCATTGCTTGACGACAGTAGAATGCAACATCAGTGAGACCAGGTGGGACACCGAGCCATTTTCTTGTGTATTTGTTGATTTTGGCTTCCATTGCTTCCACTGTGCTGGTGCAAATGTCAAAGATTAGCAGTGGCCACAGCAGCTTTGGTATCAGCATGAACTGTAGACACCAGACTTTGTATTTGCCTGGCAGTCCGCAGTTATCTATTTTCTTCAGGCCTTCTTCTGCTGTTTGCTTGGTTTCACATCCCCTTTGTGTGTCTTTCAGGGAGTCATCATACCATCTTCCGAGACTTTTTACTGGCTTTTCTGTGACAGTGGGGATGGCTTGGTTGGCTACCATGAATTTGACTGAATCTGCCACTTTTCCTTTTCGCAGTGAGAGACTTCGGGATTTCTTTGGTTTGAACCTCATTCTTGAAGAGGCCACCAGCTCATCCAGCTGCTTTAAGATTTGGTGTGTCTCTTCCTCATCCGTGGACAAGACTGTTGTGTCATCCATGAAAGCTTTCAGAGGAGGCATCTGGTATCCATCTCCCAGATTCACTGGACCTGAACTCTTCATTGCAGCTTTCAAGATGACTTCCATTGCCAACACGAACAGTATGGGAGAGATTGCACAGCCCATTGCAATGCCCACCTCTAGGTCTATCCAGTCCGTGGTGTATTCTTTCGTAGAGAACCGCATTGAGAACCCTTGGAAATACTTCCTCAGCATTATTCGGATGTTTTCTGGGATGTGATACATTTCAAGAGCCAGCTGGATCATATCGTATGGAACTGATCCATATGCATTCGCCAGATCAAGCCAAACTACGTCAATGTCTCTCTTGTCTGTTCTTGCTTTTTGGATGGCATCCCAAATCAACATGGCATGTTCCAAGCATCCAGGCATTCCTGGTATGCCTCCGTTTTGGACTGACATATCCAGATACTTGTTTTCAGTCAGGTATTTTGTCAATCTTGCTGCCATAACAGAGAAGATTTTCCCATCGACGTTCAGAAGTGATATTGGCCTGAACTGGTTGATGCTGCTGGAGTTCTGCTCCTTCGGAATGTACACTCCTTCAGCTCTCATCCATTGGTCGCTGATCTTCTGGTTCCTCCATGCTGATCGAATCATCTTGTGGAGCCACTCGAGCACTTTTGGGCATTTCTTGTAGAGCAGGTATGGTATTCCGTTTGGTCCAGGTGCTGACTTGGCTCTGGCTTTCTTTACTACGTTCTTCACTTCATCCAGTGTTGGTGGTTTGTTATTGAATTTTCCTTCTGGCGCTGCAGGCCAAACCAGATTCTGGATTTCAAGTGGTGCCTCGCGCTGAGAATCGGAAAATGTTTCCCTGAGATGCTGCTCTAGGGTTTCCTTGCCCACTGTGAGAGTCCCTGATTTGGGTTGTTCAAACAGCTTTCTTGCAAAGTCAAAGGGATCTTTGAAGAAACGATCTTGAGTCTTCTTCTTTTTGCTCTTTCTTCGCCTTGCTGATTCCACTTTGCTGAGAGCATTATGTTTGGCTTTCAGATCTTTCCAGAGTTCCAGGAGCCCTTGCTTCTCGAATTCTGAGGCAGTTTTCATTCGCTTTTTAAGCTTCCTTTTCTTCCCCCGGATGCTCTCCATCAGTTGCTGTCTTCTGGATTTCTGGGGAGGCGTTTTCGTCTTTGGCTGCTTCACTCCATAAGTGTCCCTGCAGATAGAGTATATGATGTCTCCATATGTGTCAAGTTTGTGTTCCAGCGTACTGTTCCCTATTAGCGCATTCAGCTTAAGGACAAATTCCTCATCTAATTTCTCCCATTGTTCTTTTGCACTGGCAGGCGGCAAATTGAGTTTTTCACGTTTGGCGTTAAGAGCTTGTGCAAAATCCGCACCAGAACCATCAGCGTGGATGTCCTTGGCACTATGGTTTAAATCCTGGCCTTGGTCATCCAACGTCTCACCTGCTGTCGCAGAGTAATCACGATGAAAACAAGGAATAGAATCAAAACAGAAACAGGAGAACAACGTGTATTTGTTAAGGGGAAGGAACTGTTTATGTCATAATGAGAAACTCAGAAGAACGCCCCGGGATAAAAGTTGGAGGAAAAATTATAAACAATTTTGTTGCCCAGATGGTAGCTTTCCAATTGCAGAAAATGAAAAAGACCTACAAAATCTTGTAAATATAATAGAAATAAAAAGTAGAATAAAGAGCTACAGCTAAATATCAAGAAGACTGAAGTTATGGTAAAATAACAGTAAATGAAACAACATTGAGACAAGGTGATAAGTTCAAATATCTGGAATGGTCATCTCACCAGACGGCAGATGCACGTTAGAAAGCCAGCGAAATTGGCCAAGCTAAAACAGCATTCAAAGAAATGAAAAGGATTCTTACCAACAAACGCCTGTCAATTACCATCAGGAAGAGAGTTTTCAGTCTTACATCGAAACCATACTGTTGTAGGGATGGGAAGTGTTGACAGTCAACACACAAAGCTAGACCGAAATTGAGGCAACAGAAATGTGGTTTATAAGAAGAATGTTAAGAGTTCCATGGACAGCAAAGAAAACAAACGAAACAGTTTTGAAAGATTCAGACACAAAAAGATCATTAATGAAGAAGATTAGGACAAAAGACGAACAACATTTATATGACATTTTATGAAGCGAGGGAAATTTGAGCACCTAGTTACAACAGGAAAGGTAGAGGGAAAAGGAGCACCAGGTAGATCCAGGAAAAAAAACAGTTTTGCAGAGTGGGTGGGGACAAGAAGGTTAGGATATATACTTGCAGGGAAAAAAGATAGAGTCGTATGGAGGGCCATGATCACCACTGTACATATACTACGCATCGTCCGCCAAAGAGTAAGCTTGCGACAGAAGTACGTGTAGGGTACAGTCACAGTTGAAGAGTATATAACGCTCCATTTTTCTGTCTCGTTTTTATCATGTCCGTCATCAGATTTGATTGAGGGGGAAAATTTCCCAGTCACCGGCACTGACACAGGCCTAGCGCCTGCATTGAGAGGAGAACAAACTACAAGCATCGTTCATTGTGTAGACATGGAATCCTGTCAGATCTATCTGTGTGCCGTAATGTGTTGTCCCTTTTTTTACGTAGATTTCTGTCTTGGTGCAACATTTCCACACACACACACACACACAACACACACACCACACACACACACACACACACACACACACACACACACACACACACACACACACACACACACACACACACACACACACACACACACACACACACACACACACACACACACACACACACACACACACACAACACACACACACACACACACACACAATCATCAGTAACCAACAAACACAATTTTTATTTATCGAATTGGTCGGTGTGTACCACACACATTATCTATGAAATAGTGTCACCAGTGACAGCATTTACCAAGTGACTACATTACAGAGAACACAGATAGAGGGGAAGTTCATGTGGAGGCCATGTCACAGTGACTGTGTGCTGACAACACTGGTGTGAATATTGTAGGACTGGCTCTGTCCTGTAATATGGCCGCTTGTTTTTTGCTGATATTTTCTGTGGTGATCGTTCATCTCTCGTTTAGTATTCGACTGACATTTAAAGCAGACTTATCTCTTTCAGCAATAAAACAACGATAATTTTTTTAAAAAAATCATTTTTTGCACCTCCATCAAATTCTCATCTGTACTAGGCAGTTGTATCCTTGTTTGCTTCTTTTCTTGTAGAATAAATGTATACATTGAAATTAAAAGAACTTTTCGAAGAATAAACATTTTTCAATGAAGTGAAAGCAACTGGAACAAAAACAAAACAAAACAAAACGAAACAAAACAAAAACAAACAAACTGCTTAAGCATAAAATATACTTTAAAATGTTTGTTTGATTCTTATAGAGCTTTGTTTCATCGTTTATGATATCAGGGAACGGCCAATGGCCAGGGAATAATTATACTCCCAGGTTTCAAGCTCAAGCACGATAGAGCGTGGTTGCCAAATGGATTGATGACCAGGTTCGTGTCATAGCTTAAACACACCGCCCTGGATTACCCAGGTATTAATTCGTATCTACCCTTTTCTCTGACACGAAAGGAAAGGAGAGAGAGAGAGAGAGAGAGAGACAGAGAGACAGAGAGACAGAGAGACAGAGAGAAAGAGAAAGAGGAGATGGTAGCGCTTTTTAATGCTGGTCCTGAGAATTATAGATAATACATAATACATATAATTTCACTTTCTCTGAAATATCTGCAAACTCATGGACAATAGATATGATCAAGGGTTAGCGAGACAGAAGTTAGTTTCCCTTGATCATAATGTTGTGGTGTTCCACCCAGGGTTAAGACTGTGTGACAGAGCTGTATTTTACACTTACTTTCATGACGTATCCTGACGTCAAACAGGTCCCAAAAGATTAAAACCCGTGCAGTGTTGGTCTGGAAATTTAAACAAATTCGGAATGACTCATCAGTGAGGTGGATAAGACTCGAGTGTGTGGTCCCAGTCTTCCAAGGGAATACGTAGCACACTCAGCTCTGGGTTGGACCCAACCAGGGCCCAAAAACGATAACGATATTGCTTGGGCTGAGAAAGACTCGACCCCATGACTTCTCAGACAGTAATCCCTTTGTGCTAACCACTTGGCCATGCTGACTGTGAATCCGATGGAAATTGCTTCAGTCTCCTTTAACAGCAAAGTATGGTTAATTTTTGCAGTAAATCTTGTTTTCATTCGTCTGTAGTTTTGCTGTGATAGTTTCAGTTCCTATTGACGTACAGATATGTCCCCATAGCAGTGTAATAGTACAAGGCCGCAAAACCCTGTGTCTGTCTCTGGTGTCATCACTTCATTGCGTCATCACTACCACCATCGTCGTCATTGTCAAAGTTGTCTTGGAACAGCCCCATGAGTCATAATCACACCAACTATGATGGTGACATGTCATTGACGATACCTATGATAAAGAAGGGCTATGATGATAATAGTGGACGTGACAGTGACTTCGCCTGTTCGTTGTCTCTATGGTCAAGCCAAATCTGACGATGATTATGGCCATTTCCCTTCTGTTCTTGCCGGCTGCTATGGAACTTGGTTGTAAAAAGAGAAGCGGTCAGCCATTTCTTCTATCACTTTATACGATCCTGTTGAGACAAAGCACCTCCATCCTGAAGGGACTTCAACCGGTCAACGCCATTCCTGTCTGACGTAAGTGACCATGTAGATGTTTGCATTATATTACATGGCGCCATGGTTTGTTAGAAGTTGCCTGCAAGCCTGGCACCTTTGACTTAAGCCTTATAAGGTTTTCTATTAAAGTAGTCCTCCCTTGCCTCATGGTCAAAAGACCTACCCTGTCAGCGCAAGAGGCTAGAGCTCCAGACGTCCCTTATGCGCTGATGGCTATGACACAGGGCACAGAACCCATTTTCCAGGCGTGGCTTTGCCAAGAGCCAACCTGTCCTGATAGAAACCATTGCCAGTCTGTTGGAAACTGCTTATTCCTTTAGGTAAGCCAGACATTTCACACAAACACACGCACACAGACACACACATACACACACACACACACACACACACACACACACACACACGCGCGCCGCATACACACACACACACACACACACACACACACACACACACACACACACGACACACACAAACACAAGACACACACAGAGACATTTACACATACACACACAAACACACACACACACACACACACACACACATACACACACTCAAACACACGCACACACACAGACACACAACAGACATTTACACATAGACACACACACACAAACACACACACACACACACACACACACACACACACACACACACACACACACACCACACACAACAACACACACACACACAAACACACACACACATTACACACACACACACACGCACATTCACATACAATCATGCACACGCCACACAACTCACATATAGGAACACACACAGATATACCCCCCACACACAAACACTGCACACACATACACTCACACATACACACATATACACACTCGCACAGAAACACATACGCAAACACATACACAGTACACACACACATACATGTACACACACACGCACACGTACTTTGTCTGCTAATGAAATATGGCCGGTACTAGGGTCGAACACACGATCCCTGCATCTTCATGCTGGATAAACATGGCGTTCTGACCAAGGGGTCATCAGTTTCATACAGTACAGCTAGGTCAGAATTGTGTCCATGTAATTTGGTTTGTTCAGGCTCGCTACGTTAATTTTCTTTACAGAACCCCCATCGGTACCTATGAAATGCGTTGCCATAGTTTCACTTGAGTAATATTATCATTACAAATCATTCTTTTGTAACGCTATTCTCAATACTCATTGATTTAGCACTCACTATGCGTGATACGTAATCGGACTTTTCAGTGGAGCATGGAGCATTCAGGCTGTTAGATGAGCAGACCACATTTCATATGCTGTATGATATCTGTCATTCCTTTATAAAACGAAAACCACAAAAGGCACTTTTATTGTATTCAGTCAAGGATCTTTCAAAAACGTCCTTCGTGAAAAAAGAAAAAAAAATCATCGTTGTCTTTGTCGACCTTTTGAAGGCCTTTGACAAGGTGCAGAAGCAAGCACTTATTTAAAAGTTGCTGAACCACAGAGTGGTGGACAAGATATTCACTAAGATAGAGAGCTATCTGAAACACATGATAGCAAATGTCAATGTGGATGGGACACTGAGTGACCTCATCAAAAATCAGACAAGTGTACTACAGGGTGGCGTCATTTCACCGATGCTATTTCTTGTATCTGTCAACGACATTACATACAAACTGTCAAGACATGTACACAAAACTCTACACGCAGACGATTTGGCAGAGGACTTGCTGAATGCCACAATCCATGTACATGAAGCTGTCAGTATTATTCAAAAGTGGGCAAAAGACTGGTGTATCATTATCAAGACCAACAACGCTGTGGCCATGTTTTACCCTTTCTACCAAAAAGGAAGCCTTAAGTCCACCATCGACAAAAAAAATTGCCACAGGCAGACACACTAACCTATCTCAGTGTCAAGTTTGGTAAGTGATTCAGTTGGAATCCTCATATCAGAGATCTCGCGCAGAAATATCAAAGTAACTCACCATAGTGGAAAAAAATCTGGCAGGCACCAAGTGTGTCCTGCGGCAAGATCCTCAAATATGTGTATGCAGGAGCTATCAGGCCCATGAAGAAACTACCTGAGTTGCTGCTGCCAAAACCCGCGTAAGCAAACTTGGCAAGATCCAGAACAGTAGAATGAAGATTGTCACAAATGAAATAAATCCACTTCTATTAAAACCATGGACAAGACCACAAGCTTAGCCCACAGGACACTTGGAGAGAGACGAAGGTACTAATTCACAGTGAGAAGCTGAGAAGACTTCCATCTCATCATGCACATAAACAACCACCGTAAACAACCAAAGCAACCTGAAGAGGAGCAACGTAAAGCACTTTGTAAAGAAGGTGAAGGAAAAGCATGCTCAGATTTTGCCTGCAAGGGAAGGTGAGATAGAATCACTCTGGGATGCTGAAAACTTGTACACCCAGACAAATCCTGTCTTTGTTAAGAAATCCCAGGTGTTCTAAACAATATAGAAGAGTCAGAAGCAGTCACTAGGACCCTCACACTAGAGATGTTTGATGGGGCCAATAATAACTCGGTAAGCACAGCAGATGGAACTGTAAAGATTGGAGACAGTTGGCTCCTCGCCTGCTACCCCAGTGAAAGGGCAATCAAAATGTCCATCCCACAGGAAAACTGTTCACCAACTACCCGACAGAAGAGACTGCTGTGTTGGAAGTTGCGAAAGTCATCAAAGAAGAAGAGCTTCCAAAGTCCAGAACTGTCTTCTTAACAGACTGAGAAGCAATGATCATCACAAAAATACGGTCATGACAGTCTCGTCGCCACTGAGGCCAGACCGTTGCTCATCGATTGATATTCTGAAGAAGAAAATTTGATGTAACCGTAGAAAACAGTTGTTGCTCTTAATCTTATATTGAAAGTCGAGTGTTTCAATTTTTGACAACTATGTTTCAGACAGTGTAATCATGAAGATAGAGATGGTCTGGAATCTCAGTCACTGTGACCTCGAAAAAGCGTCATATAAAATAAAACTTGACCTGCATTGAGGACAACAGTAGGCTGTCATCATCATCATCATCATCAGGTGCCTTGCCGCATGGCGTTGGCGACCATGGACTTCCAACCATCTCTATCTCTCGTTGCCCCCAGCATCTCCCTACCCTCTTCATCCTCAGCCACCTTGCAAGTCCGTCCAGCATTCTCTCCCTGGGTCTACCCGGTGCTCTCTTTCCCTCCAGCTTTCCCTTGTGACCAGGTGCTCCAAATCCCCCTTCCTCATAAAATGGCCTATAAATGTTGCTTGTCTTTTCCTAATCTTCCTTATCAGTGATCGACTTGTGTCTGCCTCCATCAAGACTGTCTCGTTTGTTTTCTTTGCTGTCCATGGTACTCTCAACATTCTTCTTAGAAACCACATCTCGGCTGCCTCAATCCTGCTCTGGCTTTGCTTGCTGACTGTCCACGCCTCACATCCGTACAACAGTATTGGTTCTATATAACATTCAAGGATTCTCTTTCTGATGTTAATTGATAGGCATTTGTTGGTAAGAATGCTTGTCATCTTCTTGAATGCTGTTTTGGCTTGGCCGATTCTGCCAGCTATTTCCGATGTGCATCTGCCGTCTGATGAAATGACCGTTCCCAGGTATTTGAACTTATTAACCTGTGTCAAGGTTGTGCCATTTGCTGTTATTTTGCAGGAGGGGATTTCATGTTTTTTACTGATCACCATGACTTCAGTCTTC
>JAPXFY010007779.1:0-10151 GCA_030674185.1 Monoplex corrugatus
GCTCTGTCAACTACTTCGTTGCCGTGAAGACCAACGTGAGAAGGCACCCAGCATAAACTGAGATCTGTACCTTTTATCCTTAAACGATGTATAAGATGATTTGCCTCAGTAATTATATCAGGTCTTGTGTCTGTATCAAAAGACTGCAAGGCATATAATACAGATTTTGAATCAACAAAGAGAACTACTTTGAAAAATACATGTGTAAGGTTTACTAGATAATGCAACGCTTGTAAAATAGCGACTAATTCCGCTGTAAAGATAGATATATTTGCCCCAATGAAAAATGACTTTATTATTTTATATTTTGGGACATAAAATGCTGCTCCAGCACATTTATTTTCTAAGACTGATCCATCGGTAAAAATATGGAGGTGGGTACGGTATTTTTCATCGATGTGTTCTCTTGCTCTGCATATCGAAATGTTAACGTTTTCATATTTCTTAGCATCTGTATAATCAATACCAAAAGTAGCTTTTAGCATTTCCCATGTAGGGATGGGCGTTGTTGATGGTGTTTCAGCTATTTCATCCAGATTTATGTTATACTGTTTGACCAGGTCAGATACGTAAGTTGCAACAGTCATTTGTGATGAAATGTTCTTTGCTCGTTTCGGAAAGTCAACATCTGACCTGATTTTTATTTCCTTACTCACAAAATTGTCCGTTTGTGAAGAAGTTCTAACGGCAAACTTTGCTGTCACTCACTCACGATAGTTGTTCAGAGGCAGAATTCCAGCAACTTTGTACGTTTCCAGGCAAGAAGCATGGACTGGTACACCTAGTGCAATTTTAAGACTTTTGCAGTCTAAGCTTTGAATCTTCTTTAGTAAATATTTTGGTGCACTGAAGAACACTTCTTGCGCATAGGATAATTTAGATATTACAAATGCTGTTGACAGATGAAGTAGTATGTTTGTATCCATTCCCCAGGGTAATCTGCTTATTATCTTTAGAAAATTTAAGGCTTTCCTTGCTTTTGTTAAAATATAATCAAAATGGACATTCCAGGTTAATTTCGATGTTATAAAGACTCCCAGAAATTTTACAACCTGCTTGTAATGTAGCACTTCACCATGCAGTTTGAAAGTGGGCAAGTGACTTAAAGTACCACCAGGATTAAATAGCATCATGTTAGTTTTTTTCCGCTGATAACGACAGTCCATTTTCTAACATGTAGTTTCCAAGATTATCAAGATCAGACTGATACAACTTCCTGATGTAATTCTGTGCTCTCTGTGGAGTTGTTTTTTTTAAAGTAATATTCATCCAAATACATATATCATCAGCGTACTGTACCAAAACAACACGATTTGAGAGTGCATTAGGAAGATCCTGTATAAGGATATTAAATAAAATAGGTGCTATCACTGAACCTTGAGGGATTCCCATATCAAGACGTCGCGAAGTAGAATAACTTGTTCCCACTCTTGCTTGAATTGTTCTATTGGCTAAATAGGACTTAATATAATTATACATATTGCCAGATAAACCAATAGATTTCAGCTTGTACAATAAACGTGTATGCCAAACTTGATGTGAAAAAAAGAGAGGTGTGTGTGTGTGTGTGTGTGTGTGTGTGTGTGTGTGTGTGTGTGTGTGTGTGTGTGTGTGTGTGTGTGTGTGTGTGTGTGTGTGTGTAGTGTGTGTGTGTGTGTGTGTGTGTGTGTGTCTGTGTGTGTCTGTGTGTGTCTGTGTGTGTGTGTGTGTCAGTGTGTGTGTGTGTGTCAGTGTGTGTGTACGCGCGTACATGTGTGTGTTTGTGTGTGCGCGCGTATGTGTATGTGTTTGTGTGTATGTGTGTGTGTGAGTTTGTTTGGTTTGTGTTTCTCTATAAAAGTGACGTTTTTACCTGTATGTGTGTAGTTCGTGTTTTCTCTATATATTCTACCTTTTTTTAATACTGATTTTTGCCAGGGACAGCACTTCTGTTGCCATGGGATATTTTACGTACCTTAAAAGCATGCAGCATATAAGATATTGTTTCTCATCTCATCTAAAAGGGTCGCACTCAGACCAACACTAAAAGTAGATTGGATGTGGAAGAAAAATCCCTGTCGGACCTGGATGGAGATGGACGTACAGTGGTCTTCCAATGATTCCAGATGTCCTTCTGCTGTTGCTGTTTTGTTCACCTGGGTTCAAACCAGTGCTGCTAAAGTGATCAAACGTCTGTCCTCTTTGTATTTTTCCCACCTGGATTCGAACCTATGCCTTCCGCGTCTCAAAACCTAGATACCCATGTGATAGATACACATACAGCATAATTATAGGGGATTTTTATGCCTTAGGAAGTTCACTTCTGTTTCTTATCAACCAGATCCAGTTGGAACTCTTTTCACCTGTGTCCTGTGTCTGCCATTGTCTTCAGGTCTCTTGTCCTGTGTCTGCCATTGTCTTCAGGTCTCTTGTCCTGTGTCTGCCATTGTCTTCAGGTCTCTTGTCCAGTGTCTGCCATTGTCTTCAGGTCTCTTGTCTTGTGTCTGCCATTGTCTTCAGGTCTCTTGTCCTGTGTCTGCCATTGTCTTCAGGTCTCTTGTCCTGTGTCTGCCATTGTCTTCAGGTCTCTTGTCCTGTGTCTGCCATTGTCTTCAGGTCTCTTGTCCTGTGTCTGCCATTGTCTTCAGGTCTCTTGTCCTGTGTCTACCATTGCCATAACGGCTCTTGTCCTCTCCTTCCCCAGAAATGGAGAGCTGTTTCGTGAGGTCACAGGCTGATGTGCCTACCAACCCCATTGGTATAAGCTCTATGGCACGGACCTTAACTTGGAAGATGAATTTCTTCAGTTTGCTGGCATACTTCGCAGTCATGTAGATATGGGTTTCCTCCATTCTACTTACATACAGCGGAGTGAGCTTGATCAGAATCATTTGCTTTGATAATGGAAGTAAAGAACTATATATGATCTTATACCACTGTTGCTAATGATTTCCAGTTTTTGTTTTTTGTTTTGTGTGTGTGTGTTTTTTGTTTGTTTTGTTTTTGTTTTTGTTTTTTGTTTTGCGTTGTGGAAGATCTGCTGTGCACTCCCAGTTGTCTGGGTTTTTTTCCAGCAGAACCTGCTCCCATGCTCCCATTGTCACAGCTTTTCCAAGACACAGTTTGCTGCCTCCTGCCATGTAGAAGGTTGCAGGAGCTTTGTGTGGCATGGTTCTTCCACTGGCAGTACTGATCGCTCGTGTGTTCTCTTTAAGCACGTAACTGTACATGTACCTCCATGTGTTCATTCCTAGAGATAGCGCTACTTTGCGCGGGTTCAGTACATGTTCCACTGTTTCTTAGCTATGGCAAAGTGGGCATGCAGGGTTATTCAATTTCTCCAATTTCACCAGACTTGTATTGAAGGGCAGGAAGTCATATACAGATCTCAGGATGAAACTGATCCTAAGAGGAACCATAAGTCACAGATCATTCCATCTACCACTTCTTTGTATTGCACTTTCCCACATTGTCCACTGCCCCGTTGTATACAACACTTTATGCTATCATTATAGACAGCAATTTACTTCTTCATTATGGACAGCAATTTACTTCTTCATTATAGACAGCAATTTACTTCTTCATTATGGACAGCAATTTACTTCTTCATTATGGACAGCAATTTACTTCTTCATTATAGACAGCAATTTACTTCTTCATTATAGACAGCAATTTACTTCTTCATTATAGACAGCAATTTACTTCTTCATTATAGACAGCAATTTACTTCTTCATTATAGACAGCAATTTACTTCTTCAATATAGACAGCAATTTATTTAATTATCATAGACTACATTTTCTTGCATCATTATAGATGGTTATCTATTTCATCATTAGAGACGGCAAGTTATATCATCATTAGAGACGACAAGTTATATCATCATTAGAGACGGCAAGTTATATCATTATTATAGACGGCAAGTTATATCATCATTATAGACGGCAAGTTATTTCATCATTAGAGACGGCAAGTTATATCATCATTATAGACGGCAAGTTATTTCATCATTAGAGACGGCAAGTTATATCATCATTATAGACGGCAAGTTATTTCATCATTAGAGACGGCAAGTTATATCATCATTATAGACGGCAAGTTATATCATTATTATAGACGGCAAGTTATATCATCATTATAGACGGCAAGTTATTTCATCATTATAGACGGCAAGTTATATCATCATTATAGACGGCAAGTTATTTCATCATTATAGACGGCAAGTTATATCATCATTATAGACGGCAAGTTATTTCATCATTAGAGACGGCAAGTTATATCATTATTATAGACGGCAAGTTATTTCATCATTATAGACGGCAAGTTATATCATTATTATAGACGGCAAGTTATATCATTATTATAGACGGCAAGTTATATCATTATTATAGACGGCAAGTTATTTCATCATTATAGACGGCAAGTTATATCATTATTATAGACGGCAAGTTATATCATCATTATAGACGGCAAGTTATTTCATCATTATAGACGGCAAGTTATATCATCATTATAGACGGCAAGTTATTTCATCATTATAGACGGCAAGTTATATCATCATTATAGACGGCAAGTTATATCATCATTATAGACGGCAAGTTATTTCATCATTATAGACGGCAAGTTATATCATCATTAGAGACGGCAAGTTATATCATCATTAGAGACGGCAAGTTATATCATCATTAGAGACGGCAAGTTATATCATCATTATAGACGGCAAGTTATATCATCATTAGAGACGACAAGTTATATCATCATTAGAGACGACAAGTTATATCATCATTATAGACGGCAAGTTATATCATCATTATAGACGGCAAGTTATATCATCATTAGAGACGACAAGTTATATCATCATTAGAGACGACAAGTTATATCATCATTAGAGACGACAAGTTATATCATCATTAGAGACGACAAGTTATATCATCATTAGAGACGGCAAGTTATATCATCATTAGAGACGGCAAGTTATATCATCATTAGAGACGGCAAGTTATATCATCATTAGAGACGGCAAGTTATATCATCATTATAGACGGCAAGTTATATCATCATTAGAGACGACAAGTTATATCATCATTAGAGACGACAAGTTATATCATCATTAGAGACGGCAAGTTATATCATCATTAGAGACGACAAGTTATATCATCATTAGAGACGGCAAGTTATATCATCATTAGAGACGGCAAGTTATATCATCATTAGAGACTGCAAGTTATATCATCATTATAGACAGCAACATATTTTGTCAATATAGACGGTCATTGGTTTCGTCATTACTGACGGCAATTTGTTTTGTCATTAGAGAAGGCAATCTCTGACGTCATTTCACCTCCAGATGACGTCATGTGTGTGACTCACTGTCGTAAATCATGTTGTCCGGTTTTAATATTAGAAAAGTAATGTCACTGGATCCTTTCACGGCAATGGTGACGATTAATTCCTGTGTTGGTTTTGAGTTCTTGTATTGATTACTGACATAAACATGCTTCTTACTTTAGCTTTGGTGTGTTTGTGTAAAAAGAAAGAGACTTAGTCTCTTCCTCACTCCCTACAACTCTCTCTCTCTCTTTCTCTTCTCTTCTCTCTCTCTCTCTCTCTCTCTCTCTCTCTCTCTCTCTCTCTCTCTCTCTCTCTGTATGTATCTATGTATGTACGTGTTCGTTCTTTAATTTAACGTCTTTTCACTATAAGTGATATTAGACGGGGGACGGGGGAAGGGGAATTTTTTTTTAAAAAGTGAACAAAATAAAATGTAGAACGATAGTTGGACGGGTTGGATTTGGGCAGAGGGAAGACAGAGGAAAAAGACATTAGCAGGTAGGGGAACAGTAAAATGGAACGAGAACTTAACACTAACAATTAACTTCAACAACGTGAAGGGAAATTGTAACACTAAAATACAAACCGAATAAAGTTAACGTAATGCATTAACAGGACTGTGAACTAATGATTCTGAAATTCTAACTAACAACGTTTGATCTGATGTAATTTTCTGGAAATGATTTTCAGAATACTTTTCTTGAGTAAACATTTTCGGTAAAAAAGAACGTATCATTTTGCAGTAGAATAAACAGTGAAACAGTGTGAACTGTTCGCCGCAAATACACTTGACATTTTTACAATATTTTGTTTTCAATGCGTTTAGCTGAATACGAAAACAAACAGCAACAATCGATCTCAAATGATACATGGAAGAATACTGCAATTTTTTACATACATTTTGAACGGTAAGTTTTATCATTTGTTGTGACACAAACTGTTCATCTGAATGTTCATGAAATCGAGTCCATGAGGCTGATTCGAGCAAGTTGCAAGCTTCTTTTACGGAGGTATGAACATGTAATTCTATAGCATTATCAGCATTCTGGGCGCCTTGCTTAACTGCTCTGTCAACTACTTGGTTGCCGTGAAGACCAACATGAGAAGGCACCCAGCATTAACTGATATCTGTATCTTTGACCCTTAAACGATGTATAAGATGATTTGCCTCAGTAATTAAATCAGGTCTTGTGTCGGCATTAGAAGACCGTAAGGCATATAATACAGATTTTGAGTCAACAAAGAGAACTACTTTGAAAGACATGGGTTTAAGATTTACTAGATAATGCAATGCTTGATTAATAGCGACTAATTCCGCTGTAAAAATCGATAAGTTTGCCCCAACGAAAAATGACATTTTTATCTTAAATTTTGGAACATAAAATGCTGCTCCAGCACATTTATTTTCTAAGACTGATCCATCGGTAAAAGTGTGAAGGTGGGTACGGTATTTTTCATCGATGTGTTCTCTTGCTGTGGATATCGAAATGTTGACGTTTTCAGATTTCTTAGCGTCTGTATAATCAATATCAAAAGAGGCTTTTTGCATTTCCCATGTAGGGATAGGCGTTGTTGATGGTGTCTCAGCTATTTCATCCATATTTATGTTAGACTGTTTGACCAAGTCAGATATGTAAGTTGCAGGCTGGTTTTAGAAAAGGGATATCTACAGTTGAGCACCTGGTTAAACTTACCACTCACATCAAAAAACAGTTTGCCCGCAGAAAAAGTCTTTTAGCTACATTTTTTTATGTGAAAAAAGTTTACGATCAAGTTTGGCATACGCGTTTATTGTACAAGCTGAAATCTATTGGTTTATCTGGCAATATGTATGATTATATTAAGTCTTTTTTAGCCAATAGAACTATTCAGGCAAGAGTGGGAACAAGTTATTCTACTTCACGACATCTTGATATGGGAATTTCACAAGGTTCAGTGATAGCACCTATTTTATTTAATATCCTTATACAGGATCTTCCTAAAGCACTCTCAAATCGTATTGTTTTGGCACAGTATGCTGATGCTATATGTATTTGGATGAATATTACTTTAAAAAAGACAACTCCACAGAGAGCACAGAATTACATTGGGAAATTGTATCAATCTGATCTTGATAATCTTGGAAACTATATGTTAGAAAATGGTCTGTCGTTGTCAGCGGAAAAAAACTAACATGATGCTATTTAATTCTGGTGGTACTTTAAGTAACTTGCCTACTTTCAGATTGCTTGGTGAAGAGTTACATTACAAACAGGTTGTAAAATTTCTGGGAGTCTTTATAACATCGAAATTAACTTGGAATGTCCATTTTGATTATATTTCAACAAAAGCAAGAAAAGCCATAAATTTTCTAAAGATAATAAGCCGATTACCTTGGGGAATGGATACGAACATACTAATTCATCTATCAACAGCACTTGTACGATCTAAATTATCCTATGCGCAAGAAGTGTTCTTCAGTGCACCAAAATATTTATTAAAGAAGATACAAAGCTTAGACTGCAAAAGTATTAAAATTGCTCTTCGTGTCCCTACTCATGCCTCTAATCTGGAACGTACAAAGTTGCTGGAATTCTGCCTCTGAACAACCATCGTGAGCTAGCGACAGAAAAATTTGCAGTTAGAACCACTTCACAAACGGACAATTTTGTGAGTAAGGAAATTAAAATCAGATCTGATGTTGACTTTCCAAAGCGAGCAAAAAGCATTTCATCACAAATGACTGTATATACGTGTTGTGTGTGTGTGTGTGTGTGTGTGTGTGTGTGTGTGTGTGTGTGTGTGTGTGTGCACATAAACACTGTATGTAGCTTGTGCTGTGCGTGTGAGTGCATGTTACATCATGCATGCGTGTGTATGTGTTGTGTGTGTGTGTGTGTATGTGTGTGTGTGTGTGTGTGTGCGCGCGCCGCGCGTCGCGTGTGTGTGTATGTGTTGTTGTATATATGTATGTATGTATGTGTGGTCTGTAGATGTACGTGTTGTGTATGTAAGTATGTATTATGTATGTATGTATGTGTTTGTGTGTCGTGTGTGTGTTGTTGTGTGTTGTGTGTGTGGTGTGTGTGTGTGTGTGTGTGTGTGTGTGTGTGTGTGTGTGTGTGTGTGTGTGTGTGTGTGTGTGTGTGTGTGTGTGTGTGTGTGTGAAGACGCCCAAACACACAAAATAGGAAGAGATCAGTAAAATCAGGTGAACAAGACTGTTATACAACTAGAACAAAGTGTTGATCACATGGTGACAGAATGAAGACATACTTCACCACAGTACACTTGCTCATCATAATTTCATTAAACTATCGTTTCCTCTTTAATCCTGAAACTACATGTTTTAAATCTCCATCTGTTATAGATTCATCTCCACCTCTTCTAAGAACACTGAGGAGATTATTTCATATGATGACCTTTTCAGCCTCTGGAGATTATTTCATATTTTCAGGGAAAGAAGTGTGTACACACACACAGGCAGAGACAAACAAAGACAGAGAAAGAAAGAAGGAGAGACCAAGAAAGAGAGAGAAAGAAAGAGAGAAAGACAGACATATAGACAAACAGACAGAGACAGAGAATGACAGACTCAGATTGAATGACCGAATCACTCAGTAAGTCAATCAGTCAATCAGTCAATGATGGTATGAGACTTTTTAGCACTTTTGACGATTGAGAAAGGGGAGGGGAATGAACGTATTACATGATTTAGATAATAACAAATCCGACAGAATGAACGACCAAAAAATACATTAAATTGCTTATCAGGATAACCTGATCCGTGTTTGTTTTGTTTTGTTTTGTTTTGTTTTGTTTTTTTTGGTTTTTTTTTTTTTTTTTGTTTTTTTGTTTTTTGGGTTTGTTTTTTTTTTTTTGTTTTTTTTTTTTTTTTACTACACCCAAATTTTTCAGTTGTAGTTTCTCAATAAAACGTCTCCTTTTTCTGGAAATGAAATTCCTTTTTGCATTGCCGCCATGCCATGGACGGGGGGAAATCCCAAAGTTACCCGTGGCAACGCCTTAAGCCTACCACAAGACCTATGTGCTGGCAAAGTCTTAGGTCCTACCTAGCGTATCCCTACAGTTGAATAGGGGCCAGGTCATTGTTTTCACAGGTGACACACATTTACACACAAAAGTCAACATTTTAACATGAAGACGTCTCTGGAACAAAGTGTCCGAGGGATGTTGGGGTTTTAAACAACAAGATGTTTTTAAAAGGGGCGTCTTCAGTTTTTTGTTCCCGCACAAAAGAAGGGGAAATCCCGGTGTTGATCGATTGGAGGAAATACACGCTGTCTTGTGGGTTAAAACTGGTTTATAACCATCCACATAATGGAGGGTATTGTTGACCATGTATATACAGAAACCCCAGCAGGGATGAGAAAAAAAAAGGGGAAAAAAACAGATAGACAGATAAACAGACAGACTCAGAGACAGAAAAAGACAAGGGGAGACAAAGACAGAAAAGAGTGCAGACAGACAGAGCAGAGACAGACAGACAGAGAGAAAGAGACAGATACAGACAGAGAAAACAGAAAAAGAGGAAGGGGACAGACAACAGACAGACGGATGGACGGACAGACAGACAGACAACAAAAAGGGGGAGAACAGAGGACACAGAGAGAGATACAAACAGACAGAGAGAAAAACACAGACAGACATAGAAAGACAGACACACAGACACACACACAGACACACAGACACAGACAGACAGAGAAAAGAGAGAGACAGAACAGAGACAGAGAGAGGGGACAGAGACAGAGAGAGAGAGAAAAGAGGAGAGAGAGAGAGAAAAGAGAAACGGGAAAAGAACAACAAAGATCAGAACAGAAACAAAACGTTTTAGGGCCCTTG
>JAPXFY010007780.1:0-10149 GCA_030674185.1 Monoplex corrugatus
CACAGTATTCAGGCCAAAGCAAGAATGATCCCTTGTATATGCGTGTGGTTCTTGTGGAATTATCTTTTTCCTCTCTAAGCTCAAGTGTGAGTTATTCATCTTGTGATTTTGTAATGACCTGTCGGTGTGAAACGGGACAGAAATGATAATAACAATGAAAAAAAAACGTAACATTGTTCCTTTCCATGTAACCAGTTCCCTGTATCCTTAACTTTCAACTGTCCAAAAGTGAGTTGGAGGATGAAGACACACTCACATTTAGAAACAATTTATTTTTTCTTTTCGGAAAATCCAAATGTTAATGAATTTAGGCCAACAACCCTTTTCATGGAGGAAATCACAAGACACAAATTTCTGTTCAACATACAATTAATAACACACTTCAATGCATATACATAGGAATATTCGTAAAGTACTAATGTAGAAAAGGACAGCTGTTGTTTCAAAGTTGTACGTTAAAAATACTTCTCTTATTTTTAAGGCAGTGACCAAAAACATCGCAAAGTTCACTATAGCTCCTGCAGAGTCATTCAGCATTTATCTAATAAGAAAAAGTATCAGTTATCATCGCCTTCAGTAACATCTAAATAAGATTGTCTGACCTAAGTGTACAGAGAGTATTTAAACTAAAAATGTCTGTCGTTTTCGTGCACATTAGAACAAAGTGGACATGAAATGTTGACAGTCATAGGCACAAAATGATATCTTTCTCAGTGTACTTAAAATAGCTTTAATACTTTCCTGGATCTTTCAGGTAACCTCGTAGTGGCAGGGATCTCAGCTAGCAATGAGAAACCAGCCAGGAGGAGCAAGGCAAACAGCCAGCCAGGAAGAACCAGCCAGGTGGAACCAGCCAACCAGCCAGCTGGAGGAGATAGCCAGGATCAATCAGTCAGGAGGAACCATCTAGGAGAAGCCAACCAGCCAGGAGGAACAAATCAGCCAAGATGACCCAGCAAGCCAGCCAGCTAGAAACAACCAGCCTAGAGGAGCCAGCTAACCAGCCAGTCAGGAGGTACCAGGCAAGAAGAGTCGGCCAACCAGCCAACCAGGAGGATCCAGCCAAATACATGTAAGAATTTACTACTTCCAAATTAGTACCATTAAAACCCCATTTTTCGTTTAAATAAAAAAATAACATCTACAAAAAGCATGAGAAAAAGTTCAATGAAAACATTACTGCACACTATTGATATTATAATATCCCAAGCTGTGCCATTCTGTAGATCACAGTATTCAGGCCAAAGCTAAAATGATCCCTTGTATATGCATGTGGTTCTTGTGGGATTATCGTTTTCCTCTCTAAAGCTCAAGTGGGAGTTATTCATCTTGTGATTTTGTAATGACCTGTCAGTGTGAAACGGGGCAGAAATGATAATAGCAATGGAAGAAAAGGTAACATTGTCCCTTTCCATGGAACCTGTACCCTGTACCCTTAACTTTCAACTGTCCAAAAGTGAGTTGGAGGATGAAGACACACTCACATTTAGAAACAGTTTTTTTTTCTTTTCGGAAACTCGAAATGTTAATGAATTTAGGCCAACAACCCCTTCAATGGAGGAAATCACAAGACACACATTTCTGTTCAACATACAATTAATAATACACTTCAATGCATATACATAAGAATATTCGTAAAGTACTAATGTAGAAAAGGACAGCTGTTGTTTCAAAGTTGTACGTTAAAAATACTTCTCTTATTTTTAAGGCAGTGACCAAAAACATTGCGAAGTTCACTATCGTTCCTGCAGAGTCGTTCAGCATTTATCCGATAAAAAAATTATTAGTTATCGCCTTCAGTAGCAACTAAATAAGACTGTCTGACCTAAGTGTACAGAGTGTATTCAAACTGAAAATGTCTGTCGTTTTCTTACACATTAGAACAAAGTGGACATGAAGTGTTGACAATCGTAGGCAGAAAGTGGTATCTTTCTCTGTGTACTTAGAATAGTTTTAGTACTTTTCTGGATCTTTCAGGCAAACCTCGTAGTGGCAGGGATCTCAGCCAGCAATAAGAAACCAGCCATAAGAAGCCAGCCAGCAAACCAGCCCACCTGGAGAAACCAGCCAGGAGGAAGGATGAACCAGCCAGGACGAATCAGTCAGGAGGAACCATCTAGGAGGAGCCAGCTAGCTAGCAGCCAGGAGAAACCAGCCAAGAGGAGCAAGCCAGTCAGCTAGAACCAGCCAAGAGGAGCCAGCCAACCATCCAGTCAGGAGGAACCAGTCAAGAAGAGCCAGCCAACCAGCCAGCTAGATAGAAACAGCCAAGAGGAGTCAGCCAACCAGCCAATCAGGAGGAACCAGTCAAATACATGTAAGAATTTTTACTACTTCCAAATTACTGCCGTCAAAATCCCATTTTTCATTTAAATAAAAAAACAGCATCCTTCCCCAAAACTGTTCTTTTAGGCTTAACTAAATCTACTGTCAATGTCAATCGTAGCCACTTTTTTTTTCGTTGAAGACTGTTAAGTCGATGTTGAAGACCTAACGCAATTGATGCCTTCAGTGACATCTAAAGAGTAAGATCATCTACAAAAAGCAAAAAGAAAAAAGGCTCAATGAAAACATTACGGCACACTATTGACATCATAATATCCCAAGCTGTGCCATTTTGTAGATCACAGCATTCAGGCTAAAGCTAGAATGATCCCTTGTATATACGTGTGGTTCTTGTGGGATTATCTTTTTCCTTTCTTAAGTTCAAGTGGGAGTTATTCATCTTGTGATTTTGTAGTGACCTGTCGGTGTGAAACGGGACAGAAATGATGATAATAATGATAAAGAAGATGATATTGTCCCTTTCCATGGAACCAGTTCCCTGTACCCTTATCTTTGACCGTCCAAAAGTGAGTTGGGGGATGATGATGCACTCACATTTAGAAACAAATAGTTGTTTTTTTCGGAAACTCAGAATGTTATAGAAATTTAGGCCAACGACTTCTTTCATGGAGGAAATCATAAGACACACATTTCTGTTCAACATACAATTAGTTAACATACTTCAATATATATAGATGGGAATATTCGTAAATTACTAATGTAAGAAAGGACAGCTGTTGTTTCCAAGTCGTACGTTCAAAATACATGTACTTATTTTAAAGGCAGTGACCAAAAACATCGCAAAGTTTACTATTGTTGCTACAGAGTCATCCGTCATTTTTCTAATAAAAAGATCTCAGTTGTCGCCTTCAGTAACATCTAAATAATAACATTGTCTGACCTAATTGTACAGAGAGTATTCAAACTTGAAAATCTATCTCGTTTTCTTACAGATTTGGACAAACTGGACATGAAGTGTTGACAGTGGTGTCTGTGAACATTTAACGGGGACACACCCATCCTAAACTGTGCCAGAGATTCCTCAGCACCTCCACATAAAGTATTTCAATATACTTTGCTCTTGCAAATACAGGCTGAAATTTGCCATATATACTGAACAACGTGCACTGGTATCTAAGTGGTTACGCCAGCTATGACAGAAACTGCTGCGTAATCTTTCTTTCAATTCTTTACTGATTCATTTATAGTCGCCACACCCAAAAAGTCGAACTCCATCAAAACTATTTTCACATAAAACGTTGTTTTTTTGTATCTTGGACAGCGAAGTTCCATGACCTTTTTCATGCATAGTGAGTAACAGTATATATTCTTTTTTTGAATACCTAGCTCCTGGCTGTTTCAGTAGTCGAAACCAATAGTTAATACGTCTAGAAATAGCAGTAATAACAGTTATTTAGAGAGGAAAACGTCCCAATTCTCCATACACAATACTGTTTATTGTTGTGTTTCTTATGTGTAAAAATCCCGTGAAGGCATATATATGTACCTGTTCAGGTTGATAACGTCTCTCATAACCCCAAGTTCCTGCACCATAAAGTAGTAACAGAACTACCTGAGCATCAAACAATTAAAAGAATATGTCTAGTGAATTACATTTAATCTTTCTCAGCGTACTTAAAATAGCTTTAACTTTTTCTTGATCTTTCAGGCAACCTCGAAGTGGCAGTGGGTCTCCAGAATCTTCAGACAACCTCGTTGTGTCAGCCAGCAAACGAAGCCACAGAAGAAACCAGCGAACCAACCAGGCAAGAGGAGCAAAGCAAACAGCCCAGACAGTCAGGAGGAATCAGCCAGCCAGCCAGCCAGGAGGAACCAGCCACCAAGCCAGGAGGAGCCAGCAAGCTAGCCAGGAGGAACCAGCCACCAAGCCAGGAGGAGCCAGTAAGCTAGCCAGGAGACAGCGGGAGGAACCAGCCAGGAGGACCCAGCCAGGAGGAATCAATCAGGAGGAGCCAGTCAGGAGGAATTAGTCAAGAGGAGCCAACCAAGAGGAGCCAGCCAACCACCCAGCTAGGAGAAACCAGCCAAATACCTGTAAGAATTTACTACATGAACTTCCAAATTACTGCCATTAAAATCCCATTTTTCTTTTGAATCAAGAAAACCACCTTCTGAAAGACAATTTTTTCGACTGAACTAAATTTACTGTCAATCGTAGCCTCTTTTTTTCTCGTTGAAGGATGTTAAGTTGATGTTGAAGACCTAGCGCAGTTGAAGCCTTCAGTGACATCTAAAGAGTAAGATCATCTACAAAAAGCATGCGTCTGTAGTGAACGTAACACCATGTTTTCCGCTTAGAATAATTATCTTTGCAAGTTCATTGATCAGCAGAGAAAACAGGATAGGACTTTCAATGCAACCTAGCCTTAGGTCTTGAAGGCATTCAAATAAATGGTAATATCCATTTTACTATAACATAATACACATGCTTTAACTGTTGCGTACAGTGCTTGGATAATTTTGAACATCTTCGATTGATACCCATTCGTGATAATACAGACCATTAAACGTTCTATTCACTGTGTTATATGCTTCTTTAAAATCTATAAAGGCAATGTCAAGGTTGTTTTTTTTTTTGTTTTTTTTGTTGTCTATTTCTAAATAAATATTTTTCAATTAGTGTTCGTTTAGTGAATATATGATCCATTGTAGACCGACCCTTCATGAATGCTGCACGAGCTATTGTGAGAGAGCTTAAGAAACGGGTGTTTTCTTCCTTCAAGTTTGTCTATAAGCCATACCTCCAGTTTGATGTTAATCACGTTAATGTGAAGGTGGTGCTATATGTAATTGCATCAAAATGAGATCCATTGAAAGATGCAAATACAAAAAAAGTCGAGTTAACATGGATTACTGACAGAATGAAGTATGAGACAAGGAATGTACCATTGATTTCATAATAGGCTGATTTATTTGATCGATTTATTTGAGTAAATGACAGATTGATGTTTTGTCTTTCTGTTTCAGGAAATGAACATGGTGTCTTCTCCCTCCCCTCTGCCCTCATTCCCTGCACCCCTCCTCATCCCTTCTCCCTACCGTTGTTTCTGTAGGGTCTTTCTTGGAAGTTTGATTATGCTTCAATCTTGTGCATCCCCCTCTTTGTGGGAAGAGTAACCACAATCATATTGGCTTCTGTTGGCTTGTGAATTTGTCAATTCATCCAGTTCTTCAGGATGTTTGACAGAGTTGTGTGTGAACTCAGGCACAGGTCAAATGGTCAGCTGACTTGTCAGCTTCTGCGCATGCGTATCGAGTGCTTACGCTTCATCACGGCATCGATCTCCTACCCGCTGTCTCCTGTCTTTCTTCTAGATCCTCCTGGCTGCTCGATCGTCCGGACCGGCTGACTGACTCCTCCTGGCTGAGTGAGTGACTGGTTCCTTCTGGTTGGTTGCTCCTGACTGTTCCTCCTGGCTGTCTGGTTGGATGGTTCCTCCTGACTGGCTCTTCCTGGCAGTTTGGTTGGTTGGCTCTTCCTGACTGGCTCCTCCTGGCTGGCTGGTTGGCTGGCTCCACTTGGTTGGTTCCTCCTAGCTGGCTGGTTGGCTGGCTCCTCTTGGCTGGTTCCTCCTGACTGGCTGGTTTGCTGTCTCTTGGATGGTTCCTCCTGGCTGGCTGGCTGCCAGCCAGCCAGGAGGACAAGCAAGTCAGCCAACCAGTAGGAATCAACCAGGAGCCATCCAACAAGCCATCCAGGAGAATCCAACCAATCAGTAGAAGCCAGGCAGTTAGCCAGCCAGGAGGTGTCAGCCAACAGGAGCCAGGTGCTCCGGGGATTCCCACTGCTGCGATGGTTGTCTGTTTGGTGAAGGGTAGAGCAAGTGGAGATCCTGGTGTGGAATGTTACGGGGAAGTGGGATGGGAATCTTCAGAACACTCTGGACAAGTCTTGTATCTATGGGATAGGCGACATGGACGCATGTCAAGTATTTCGGCTGCAGATTTGGCTGGGGTGTTCTGTTGACAACCTGAAAGCTATCTCCGGCGTTCCCGAGACCGGTCCCAGGTGATCCTCTCTGTCTGGATCCTTCAGGCAACCTCGTAGAGACATGGGTCTCAGCCAGGCATGAGAAGCCAGCCAGAAGAAGCCACCCAACCAACCAGCCATGATGAAACAGCCAACCATCCAGCTGGGAGGAACTAGGCAACATGCCAGCTAGAAGGAACCAGCCATAAGTAGCCAGCCAACCAGCCAGCCAGGAGGAACCAGCCAAGAGCCAGCAAACCAGCCAATCAGGAGGAACCAGCCAAGAGGAGCCAGCCAACCAGCCAGCTAGGAGGAACCAACCAAGTGGAGCCAGCCAACCAGCCAGCCAGGAGGAGCCAGTCAGGAAGAGCCGACCAACCAAACTGCCAGGAAGAGCCAGTCAGGAGGAACCAGCCAACCAGAGAGCCAGGAGGAACAGTCAGGAGCAATCAGCCAGAAGGAACCAGTCAGTCACTCAGCCAGGAGGAGTCAGTCAGCCAGTCAGGAGGATCGAGCAGCCAGGAAGATCTAGAAGAAAGACAGGAGACAGAGGGAAGCAGATCGATGCAGTGATGAGGTGTTAGCACTCAATACACATGCACGGAAGCTGACGAGTCAGTTGACCATTTCTGTTAGTCTCTTCCTCCATCATTCCTGTCCCTTTCTTGGCATTGCCATCCCAACCAGCCTTCGTCAGCGTCAACTGGGATGTGAGCTGTCAGTGCTGGGTTTCGCTGAACTCTACATTGCCTTCTGGAGAGGTATGTTTATTAGTATACATGTACACTTGAAATGTATTTATACTCACTGCAGGCTAAATATAAATAGTGAAAACATGATGGCACACAAAAAACATCATAACAACCCAAGCTGTGTCATTTTGTAGATCACAGCATTCTTGCCAAAGCTAGAATGATCCCTTGTGTATGAATGTGGTTCTTGTAGGATTACATCCTTTCCTTCTTAAGCTCAAGTGGGAGTTATTTATCTTGTGATTTTGTAATGACCTGTCAGTTTAAAACGAGGCAGAAATGATAACAATGATAAAAAAGGTAATATTGTCCCTTTCCATGGAACCAGTACCCTGTACCCTTAATTTTCAACTGTCTAGTGAGTTGGGGAATGAAGATACACTGACATTTGGAAACATTGTTTTTTCTTTTCGGAAGCTTGAAATATTAATGAATTTTAGGCCCAAAACCCCTTTCATGGAGGAAATCACAAGACACACAATTCTGTTCAACATACAATTAATTAACACACTTCAATGTATATACATGGGACTATTCGTAAAGTACTAATGTAGAAAAGGACAGCTGTTGTTTCAAAGTCGTACGTTAAAAATACTTCGCCTATTTTAAAGGCAGTGACCAAAAATATCGCGAAGTTCACTATGGTTCCCACAGAGTCGTCCAACATTTGTCTAATAAAAAAGAAAACAGATTAGTTATCGCCTTCAGTAACATCTAAATGATAAGATTGACCTAATTGTACAGAGTGTATTCAGACTGAAAATGCATGTAATTTTCTTGCACATTTGGACACAGTGGACATGAAATGTTGACAGTCGTAGGCACAAAGTGGTATCTTTCTCAGTGTACTTAGAATAGCTTTAGTGCTTTTCTGGATCTTTCAGGCAACCTCGTGGTGGCAGGGATCTCAGCCAGCAATGAGAAACCAGCCAGAAGAAGCAAACCAACCAGCCAGCCAGGAGAAGCAAGGCAGCCAGCCAGCCAGGAAGAACCAGCCAGGTGGAACCAGCCAACCAGCCAGCTAGAGGAGATAAGCCAAGACGAATCAGTCAGGATGAGCCATCTAAGAGGAGCCAGCCAGCCAGCCAGAACAAACCAGCCAAGAGGAGCCAGCAAGCCAGCCAGCTAGAAAGAACCAGCCAAGAGGAGCCAGCCAACCAGGAAGATCCAGCCAAATACATGTAAGAATTTATTACTTCCAAATTACTGCCATTAAAATCCCATTTTTCATTTAAATAAAAAATAACAATATTATGAAAACTGTTCTTTTAGGCTTAACTGAATTTACTGTCAATCATAGCCTCTTTTTTTCGTTGAAGGATGTTAAGTCGATGCCTTCAGTGACATCTAAAGAGTAAGATCATCTACAAAAAGTATGAGAAAAAGTTCAATGAAAACATTACGGCACACTATTGATATTATAATATCCCAAGCTGTGCCATTTTGTAGATCACAGTATTCAGGCCAAAGCAAGAATGATCCCTTGTATATGCGTGTGGTTCTTGTGGAATTATCTTTTTCCTCTCTAAAGCTCAAGTGTGAGTTATTCATCTTGTGATTTTGTAATGACCTGTCGGTGTGAAACGGGACAGAAATGATAATAACAATGAAAAAAAAACGTAACATTGTTCCTTTCCATGTAACCAGTTCCCTGTACCCTTAACTTTCAACTGTCCAAAAGTGAGTTGGAGGATGAAGACACACATTTAGAAACAATTTATTTTTTCTTTTCGGAAAATCCAAATGTTAATGAATTTAGGCCAACAACCCTTTTCATGGAGGAAATCACAAGACATACATTTCTGTTCAACATACAATTAATAACACACTTCAATGCATATACATAGGAATATTCGTAAAGTACTAATGTAGAAAAGGACAGCTGTTGTTTCAAAGTTGTACGTTAAAAATACTTCTTTTATTTTTAAGGCAGTGACCAAAAACATCGCAAAGTTCACTATAGCTCCTGCAGAGTCATTCAGCATTTATCTAATAAGAAAAAGTATCAGTTATCATCGCCTTCAGTAACATCTAAATAAGATTGTCTGACCTAAGTGTACAGAGAGTATTTAAACTAAAAATGTCTGTCGTTTTCGTGCACATTAGAACAAAGTGGACATGAAATGTTGACAGTCGTAGGCACAAAATGATATCTTTCTCAGTGTACTTAAAATAGCTTTAATACTTTCCTGGATCTTTCAGGTAACCTCGTAGTGGCAGGGATCTCAGCTAGCAATGAGAAACCAGCCAGAAGAAGCAAACCAACCAACCAGCCAGGAGGAGCAAGGCAACAAGCCAGTCAGGAAGAACCAGCCAGGTGGAACCAGCCAACCAGCCAGCTGGAGGAGATAGCCAGGATCAATCAGTCAGGAGGAACCATCTAGGAGAAGCCAACCAGCCAGGAGGAACAAATCAGCCAAGATGACCCAGCAAGCCAGCCAGCTAGAAACAACCAGCCTAGAGGAGCCAGCTAACCAGCCAGTCAGGAGGTACCAGGCAAGAAGAATCGGCCAACCAGCCAACCAGGAGGATCCAGCCAAATACATGTAAGAATTTACTACTTCCAAATTAGTACCATTAAAACCCCATTTTTCGTTTAAATAAAAAAATAACATCTACAAAAAGCATGAGAAAAAGTTCAATGAAAACATTACTGCACACTATTGATATTATAATATCCCAAGCTGTGCCATTCTGTAGATCACAGTATTCAGGCCAAAGCTAAAATGATCCCTTGTATATGCATGTGGTTCTTGTGGGATTATCGTTTTCCTCTCTAAAGCTCAAGTGGGAGTTATTCATCTTGTGATTTTGTAATGACCTGTCAGTGTGAAACGGGGCAGAAATGAAAATAGCAATGGAAGAAAAGGTAACATTGTCCCTTTCCATGGAACCTGTACCCTGTACCCTTAACTTTCAACTGTCCAAAAGTGAGTTGAAGGATGAAGACACACTCATATTAAGAAACAGTTGTTTTTTCTTTTCGGAAACTCGAAATGTTAATGAATTTAGGCCAACAACCCCTTCAATGGAGGAAATCACAAGACACACATTTCTGTTCAACATACAATTAATAATACA
>JAPXFY010007781.1:0-10147 GCA_030674185.1 Monoplex corrugatus
ACTCAGTAAGTAGAACTTAAGACTGTTGAATATCACTAGCTGTGTTACCAGTGCAACTTCAAGATAGTGGCACTAGTATACTCTTATAAAGACAGTTGAGTTAGTAGAATGTATGGCTGTTGAATATCACTAGCTGTGTTACCAGTGCAACTTCAAGATAGTGGCACTAGTATACTCTTATAAAGACAGTTGAGTTAGTAGAATGTATGGCTGTTGAATATCACTAGCTGTGTTACCAGTGCAACGTCAAAGTAGTGGTACTAGTATACTCTTATAAAGACAGTTGAGTTAGTAGAATGTATGGCTGTTGAATATCACTGGCTGTTTTACCAGTTCAACAAGTTACTGGCACTAGTATGCTCTTATAAAGACAGGTATGTTACAAGTACGTTTATGGCCGTCAAATAACAAATTCAGCCATACGGTATCAGAGTTCATGACCGCCGAACAACCTTCACGATTTTTCACAGTGTGATGACAACCCTCACAAGCAGGAATTTGTCTTCAATCTGCATTGCACAATTTGAGTGACAATATTCAAGCACTCAATCAGATTCAGCTCGGTCCATCTGTTTCACAATATTCTTTACACACAATGGACGCCCTGACGACTACCTGAGGATTTACAACGCGGGATCCCTCGAAGATTTTCAATGTTGGCGAAAATGATTGTAGGCATGTTTTCTGCACTCTCACGTCAGCAGGTTAAGTATCCACTGGCAATCCCAGGTTGGACTGTCCAGGACAATCAAGCACACCATGCAAACTAATGACAAACCATAACTCCACTTTCCTGCCTCGCTTGGAAAACGTGGCACAAAAAATCTTGTATATCTTTGCTAACTAATTTATGCATGAATGATTAGTTGTTTAAAAGAAATCTAACAAACTGACTTGAAATAAATTGTACCAGCTGATGAATTTGATATGGGCATAACTTTCAAATTTACTCGTTGTAACTGGCATAAGGTTATATGTACGAAATCGTAGCACAGTATACGAATTCCATGGAACATTTACATCATGATGCACTGATATGTGCATAGCTCCCAGGTCTCTGGACGTTTATTTCTTGTGGCAGAAGGATTTGAACCAAGGCAAGATAGGATATGTTTCCATACTCCTTTTAACCATATATACACATTCTAAACCCTGGACCACTATATCAATGGAAAAACTATAAAGTTATAAACAACGCAGTGACGCAATAGTTACATCAGGATTTGCTGAAACTTCTGTATAGCACTTTCTGTAACTATCGATGGTTCACAAATTAATACTGATCAGTGCTAGCATAAAATCATAACTATAGCCATTACAAATATACTTCCAATTTGATGAAATACGGTAACTCAAGGAAAATGATTCTTCTCCTTTTCAGAAAATCCTACATGTCCATCCACCCCACAGTGAGGTGTTCATTAAATAACAACGTCCAATAACACATTTTTTTCCACGAAGGTATCAAACGTGGAGAAACGCAACCATTACTTATTCTTGAATGCACAATTTCAGAATGCTGTTGGCCACCCAGTACTCACAGTTCTACTCTTCTAGTAGCTAAGCGTAAACAAACACTACCAACTTCATCTAACTCTAAATGTAGATAAACACTACTAATTTCATCTAATAAGATTATCATACCACAACATTACAAACATGAATAAAGTTTTCATTATCAAAATTCACTGGTACGCCACGGTAATATGTGCCTGTCTTTATCCTTCTGCGACATATCATATATCATCACCCAAATAAGTTGCTATTAACAGTATGAACACGCTAACAATTTTAGAAGGTGCCCATCCATCCACGAATCTCGTATGTAGCCTACTTCTCCCCAAACAGGCAACAGAATACATTACTTGTCAGGTAAAGCACATAAATATCACTACTCCATTTACCTCTGTGTCTCTTTAAGCAGTTAAGATTTGCATGCACAAAGACAAATTATTTTATAGGTACTTGGGGTTCCTTATTACCAAGTGACGATACACTATGAACAGCAAGATCTTAGGTTTTCAGAGCTGAACTTAGCTTAACCAAACGTTTCACCTGTGACACCTGAAAAATAGAACACACAAACATTTAACACATATGACACAAAGATCAACACACGCAGTGCTAAGGGAGTCTTCCCTGCCCTGTCCAAACAAACAAACAGCCTGTTGACATACTGTGTAACTTAGCACACATGACCCCAGAAACATACATTACCTGATATCTTTCCTTCTCCCCAGACAATTGACTGAAAAGAGGAAAGTTTCAGAATGAAACTTGCGTACTGATATGTCCATCTGTGACAATGGAAATGGTGTATATTCTTTGTCCTTTCAAGCTTATTAGTATCAAATGCAAACAGCTTTCCTTTAGAAAAGTCTCCACGGGAATTATAAACATATTCGACCACAGTAAACATTAACCGTAGTTTGACCAGTTAGCTGTTTGTTGTGGTTTGACTCTTCAGCTTATCTGCCAGCATAAAGGAGTCAGTATGTGACTCAGTGGACTGATCTAGAATTTTTGTAAGAAGGAAACACTGGCCAACACTAATATTTCTGAGACTCACCTGACAGACCATAGCGTTGTATATGTAGGGCTGTGTGGTTGACCATGCACACTATGGTCAGGGACAGGGACACTCGCTGAAGGAATATCAAAGCGACCCCTCCACAGGCTATGTACGACAAGATGAATCGTGTGGACCGCCATTTAGCTGGCCCTGGAATATTTATGAAACAAATTAAAAACATACAGGGAAGGTAAAAGTTGCCTGATAGCCCTGAGATGAGGTTTAGAAGAGCAAAGTTGTTATAGCCCAGAGATGAGGTTTAGGTGAGCAAAATCCTATAGACCTCGACTTTTTTCAGACCAGCATAAGAAGGGTGATGTCTATCTCCTTTACCTCGGTGCATGACCTTCCCTTACCTTGAGGATATCCAGGTATCCATTCACAACCTGGTACACAGGAAGGTGCACGACCCAAGACCGTGCAACTGCATGAATGAAGCGCACTGGTTGACGAACAGGGGGCAGGTTATACAAATAAAGATTTTCCAACGACCCTTTTTTGCTTTAAGGCGTTCTAATCTCACCTCCACCCACCCCCACCCCCGATGTATGTTTGCACTTGTTTTGCTTACACGGTGCAAGCGGTATGTTGCTACTCAGTCGGCATACTCTGTCTTTGGTGGGCGTGCATGCTGGGTGTTTCCCTCTTTTCATAAGCCACCAGACACTGACATCACTTACAGCATTTTAAAGTCCATACTTGATGTTCTGCGTGCATATGTACACACGAAGGAAATTTAGACACACACAGGTCTGCACATATGTTGTCCGGGGAGATAAGGAAAAAAAATCTCTGATAGGAAAAAAATCTCTGATAGGAAACAAATCTCTGCCCTTTGCCCACCAAGCGGAAGATACCCATCAGAATCAACCCCAGACCTTTGGAAATCTGACCTTGGAAATCTGACGTCTTACCACTTGGCCACAAGTCCGTCACCCACGACGACCTCAGCCATCTTTGAGAAGTGAGATGTTGGGTACTTATATTTCTGTCTTGATCTTTGAGAAGTGAGAGGTTAGATACTTATATTTCTGTCAGAGTCAGCATTATGATGGCGGTGCCTGCCTCTGCCCCCTCACAGCTTTATCCATTCCACCACTGAACACGAAACAGTAACCCACTTATGGTGAGTGGACTAGATCACTCATCCATTTGGCATACATGCTCAGTCGTGCTTAGTATTACCTTTCGGAAGGGGAAAGCAAGTCTTTCAAAGAGAATGCTATGCCCCCTTGCTACATGTCTCCTGCATTATGTGATCGAGCATATCAGAAATATCTGAAAGTATTGTGAAAATGCCACCAGCTGAACCTAACACACTGAATGTCACAATGAGTAATATGTTAATATAACACGCCATCAGAACGGAAACACTGAATATACTCGGAACAACGGGGAATGTTTTTTTCAAGTATGTCTGTCTCTGGCTATCTTTTCTCCACCGCTTGAGTCAAGTTACTCTCTTCCTCATCTTTACCCTCACTGTGCGTCGTCGTGGTAGGCCTACCTTTTGTTGTCCTGTGTTGCGTTTCCTGTCAAAGAGGCATTTTTCAAAGACGGAAAAATGTATTTTGTCTTGAGGCGCACTCTATACATCCCAACTTCATCGGCGCCATGATAGCAGCCATGTTCCCCTGGATCTAACGGGCTGCAATGTCATTGTTTGAGATCGTCTGTGGCCAGAAGATAGGAAAACCATCTCATACTTGCTGTGTGGATAACTGAGAGCTTGTCAAAATCCTTCAATACTTACCCTTAACCCTTTGACTCCCACAATCTGTCCACCAACTGCAAAAACTTAACCCTTTGACTCTCTCACCCTATCCACCTGCTTCCTGCAGGAAGGAGTCAAAGGGTTATGCTTTTGCTTTGCTAGCATGGTTGTCAATGCTGGATGCTGGTAGATAGGGTGCTGGAGTTAAAGAGTAAAGCAATGTTGATAAGACACAGCTCTGGTACATTGACAGTTTGGTATGAATGTTTGGAAAAATAACTCAAACAGTCATTCAGTGAATTTAAAACCACAGTATTGTTTATAATACTTTAAGACTTCGAAGTTGAGAATTGCTGCTGCAGGGTATCAAATTGAGGAATGAATCAAGAATCTGTTCCACGACTATCTGTCATTCTGTGATCTGTCTGTCTCACTCTCAGGTTCTCAGCCTGTCTCTGTCTGTCTGTCTGTCTGTCTGTCTGTCTGTCTCTCTCTCTCTCTCTCTCTCTCTTTCTCACCCCCCCCCCCTGTACCTATGTACGTGGGTGTGTATCTGTATGTCTGTGTGCGTCTGTGTCTGCATCTGTGTGTGTTTATGTAATTGTGTCTGTGTATGTGTCGTATTTCGAAAAGGAAACTTCAGACGTAGGACATTTAATGAGGAAAGAGGAATTAGAGCACCTGGTCACAACAACAAAAAAGCTGGAGGGAAAGTGAACACCAGGTAGACCCAAAGAAAAAATATTGGATGGACTTGCAGGGTGACTGAGGATAGAAAAGGTGGAAGGTGTACGAGTACTTGCAGCGACGAGGGATAGATTCATATGGAGGGCCATGATTGCCAACGCCATGCGGTAGGGCACATGATAACGATGATGGTCAGCGTTCTCCATGACTTTTTCTGTTTTTATAATTTTCCAGTGTTGGTGGAGTTTGATCATTGGATGATGTTTTTACACAAGGAGCGTAAATATTCAAAGAATAGTATCACATTTTAACAAACAGGTTGAAGTTGTGGCGGCAGCTGGCAATGAAGCTCAGGAACATTTCTTCGTGTCCAGTCGTGACATCGGTTACCTGAACTTTGAACCACTTTCTGACTATCAGCAATATAAGTCCGCCATACTTGTTTACCTGTTTTTGGTGATGGTTGTGGTGGTGGCAGTGTTAGTGCTGTTGCTGTCGATAATGACGAGTGTGGTGATGTTAGGTAATGGTACGGAAGTAATCATGGTTTATTCATTTATTTATTTATTTATTTATTTATTTATTTACTTATTTATTTATTTATTCATTTATTGACTAACTTATTTATTTGTTCTATTTTATTTATTCATTTATTTATTTTATTTATTCATTTATTTATTTTATTTATCTGTTAATTTATTTATTCATTATTTTTTTTATTATCGTTAGGTTGCTTGTGTTTGTTTAGTTTGCTGTTTGGTTCACTGCCTGGTTTATTCTAGTTGATGTTTTTATATTTGTATTTCACTGTTGGTTGCTGTTTTCGTTTGTTGAGGCCTAGTCATATTCATTTCATGTTCACCTGACTGACTAAGCATCGCGTGAAAGCGAACCTCTCGTAAAACTTGGTAACCCAAATTATTCTGCAAATCCAATCCCACCACCACCACCACCAACCACCACCTTCCCACCAAGACCAGCTTAGTCGTTGTGACAATTTCCTTCTTACAGAGCTAAAGTGCGTTGCCTACAAACATTTTCTTCATGAATCTAATATTCTAAATGGCGAACTTCAGCTTGGCACATGAGCAGTGTAGGGTTCCAAGTAGTGATGTGAGGGACGTCAGTCCATACTTTTATCCAATGGGCCATACCACCACTACCACCCCCGCCCCCACTGAAAGGGTGCTTACAATAATTTGCACACACACACACACACACACACACACACACACACACACACACACACACACACACACACACACACACACACACAAAAGTCGCCGTGGTGTTGTGGTTAGCGCAACAGACTACCGACTGGACGGTTGTGGGCTCAAATCTCTAATGTCCATTCAAAAATCATTGTGGGATTTTTCGGCTCTAACCGGCTCCTACCCAGAGTTGGACGTGCTATGGGCTCATTGGGAAGACTGGGACCACACAGTCGAGTCTCATCCACTTCACGGATGTATCACAGAAAAGACCCATGTAGAAACAAGCCCATACATGTACTTCAGTCTGAACCATGATGTTGAGGCAGACGAACTAGCCTGTAGTGAAAGCTTAAGATTAATCAACGTACAACCCCTCAAGTAGAAACAGGCCCTTACCAGTACTTCAATGTGAACCATCAAGTGGACAAGGTCTGGCCAGCAGACAAACTAGCCTCTCAACTGATGGCTTAGGATTAACCAGCATCGGGCAGCACAGCCGTTCTCACACTTATGTACACTGTAAACAAGACAGTTAACCAATAGAGCCATCTGTAAACGCAGCTCTGCAGGGACGTTTTCAAAGATCATCACAGTGGAAGACAGCGGTCCATTGTTTCAGTGGACAGGGTCTGGCCTGTGTTTGTCCACGTCAACCCCTCCTTCATGCATTCACTGGTAGAAAAACTTTCCTAGATGGAACTCCATAGCATCATGATTATCATCCTCATTGACATCATCATCATCACATGTAAAAACTGTGCCAGCTTCTGTGGCCCTTAAGATGGCGTAGAAAGTGGGATGAAAAAAAAGGTGAGCACAAAGGTAACCTCCCTGAGTGTGATGATCCTAAAAACGTTTTTAATTTGCACAAAAATAAAACTGGACAATTTTAACAGTTAAGGTAGAAAATTGTAATTATTAGGATACGTTAAAATAAACAAATTATATTAGAATGTGGCAAGTTCCTGTGTTTTCAGAAACTAACTAAAGGTCTTAGCATCATCATAGTGAGTTGAATTCAATAACAAACTCGGGTTAGACACATTTGGTCTGCTATCAGATTGAAGTAATAAGCTTCTACCGAAGATCATGAAATGCCAGGCAGCAAAGGATAAAATGTACCTCAACCTCCTTTGCCTGTATGGGCAGTTCAAATCTTAGTATTTGCGTTGTCTCTATCTGAACTGATGAACGTTCAAGGTTGACACACTAAGCTGAGTATTGCTGTCAGTTTTTTTTCTCAAAAGTATGTCCATATTGTTATTGTTTTTGAAAGCCCAACCGACTGCATAGAGCCATATCAGGGCTATAACCAGTAACTGTTCAAAACATTAAAAAAAATTCAACAAGGGGAAAAATAGAAAAGTAAGTACACATATCAATACATTCGTGCACATAATCTAAGGACATGCCCCTGGCATTGACCACTCTGTCCAATTTATCGTACAGGGGATTTAAAAAACACACCTGAATACAAATGTGAGCATACCTAAAGACACTAAAACATATGTAAAAACGGGCATAAAGTACCTAAAATTGCTTCCGCATATCTCACCTCCCTAGAGCCAAAAATGCACTTAATACATGTACCCAATTATCAATCCTAAAAGAAAGTACGTAAGACTTTATCGAACAATACAGTGAATGGACCAGCACGGCAGGAAATGATAGGAAGAAATGACAGAAAGCAAAGGAACAAGGCAGAAACAAAGAGAGTGACAGAAAAGAGGATATTTCTAACACAGAATTTCCAGAAGGTGGGGATACAATTTATGCTGAAAGAGCCCCCGACATCTCCATGGGGGGAATATCAATATGTATGTGTACCCCTACAATATGGGGATGTATAAAGGTTATGTTAAAAATTCATGTTTTTCACCCCTCTACATACGAGATAAAATCACTATAATCAATCTTTGAAAGAATACTGTTTATGTTCCAGTGTAAGAAAGAATCAGACTTTCTGTTCATTCTTGACTTATTTATCTTTATATCGTTCGTACTGTCTAGTCTCTCTATCTCTGTTCAATTTCAACACTCTCTTACATGGTTGTGAGGGAAAGATAGAGAGCATGGAGTGAGTTGGAGGCACACAAGAAGACATTGGTGCAGCAGGAAGCGGGTTGATTACACCCCCCTCATACAACAGTACAGAGATCTTTTCGTGAAACAGAAATAGACAGAGAGAGAAGAAGGAAGGATGGGGGAGGGCAGTAAGGAGATGCAATATCTGATATATCTGATTCAGCTTTCTTAAATATGATCCTGCCATCGTCATCCATTCTGTCACACATTTTGCCACATCTGGACACACAAACACACACGTGCGCAGTGAGCGGGCAGACAAAGAGGGGCAAGCAAACGCATAAGTATAGTCATTTACATTTGGCGTTCTGATCGGAGAAAGACGAACAAAGCTGCAACACTGACAGTTTACTGACTCGTTTATTTATTCATTATCTCCTAGTATATCCATTCTAATTTTTATATGATGAGAAGATCAGCCATGGTATTTTTATGCTAGCGTGTTCTTGAAAACAGTTAGGTCTTACTTAAATCTCTGTCGTTACAGGGTTCGCACAGGGCCCTAAAAGGCCCTAATCTTTTTAGACAAAAAATAGGGCCCCTAAAAGGCCTTAAAAATCAAACTGAAGAGGATGGAAGCCCTAAAAGGCCCTAAAACCAGAACAGCCTCAATAAAAAAAATTCTTAAAACAATTTGTGAAACAACAACAACAACAAAATCAAAGAAGAATGATTAGAAATTAAAGAAACAAAACAAAAACCGATTTTCATAATAGGTAAATGCCAAATCAGTACCGACTGATCATGGTGGAAAGTCAATCAAGGGAAGTAACTCTACGACAAAGTAACTGTGCTGTCCGCCATCTTGGATTTTCCATGTGTTGATCGAAGCAAGACCACAGTTCGTTTTCAAAGAAATTTGACATTCTGTTGAGAGTTTCTTTAACAGATTTTTGATCAGTTTCGCTCAGAGACATGGGGAAGTGTGTATTCCAAGATCTGTGGCTTGATAAGTCTGAATATAAACCCTGGCTTCGCCGAGATAAAGACAAAAACCAGTTCTATTGTAGTTTTTGTAAGAAGGGGTTTCAGCTTGGGAAAATGGGTGAAAAAGCCATTCAAACTCACCAAAAAGGGAAGAAACATTCAGACTTGGAGAAGGCGAGTGCTACAGCGGCAGTGTCCTTAAATAATTTTTTTGGAAAAGATCGTGACAGTGGGCAAGCCTCAAATAGTACATCAACAAGTTCTTGCCACCTTGTACCTATTACAAAGGAATTGATCGTGGCTGCCTCTTCAGCCAGGAGCAAGTACCAGCAACATCTGGATGAAGCAAATGAGGAGGAGGCTGCATCAAAGCAAGGGGAGAAAAGGAAAGTGCTCTAGACCACTTGGAGACCATGAGGGCCAAGAAAGCCAGAATAGAGGCAGACATCGCCAATCTCATTGAGCAGGCTGATGATAAGTGTGAGCAAACAGATGCTGAAGACAACCTTGCAAAGCTCACCGAGGCTGTTGCTCTCCGGCGTAAAGCCAAAGCCAAGAAGTCAAGCCTGGCTCCTTTGCAACAGGAGATTGACAAGGCAATGGCCAACCTTAAAGGGTTGTAATTTGGGCTGTTTTTGTTCATTGAAAAACTGCAAAATTATCTTCAAATGTGTAGTAGTGTTAAGTGTGCTGTATTATTTGTGTGGACTGAAAGCAAATATGCAAGACAAGACAGACTCTATGATATGGTTTTTTTTATGTTTTGAGTTAATTTTAGTGTATTCTGAGTGTATACCCCCATGTATAGTTAAGTATATGCTGAATCACTGGACTGTTCTGTCCTTCAACCAGAGGCAGTGTGTGCTAGTCAATCAAGGACAAGGCAGCTGTTAGTCAGGTGGAAAGAAAGCATAGGCATACTTTTTTTCTTCATCTTGTAACTTGTAT
>JAPXFY010000778.1:0-27500 GCA_030674185.1 Monoplex corrugatus
ATACAGTCCTCCAGAGCCATCATTTATGATGATCATCACAGCAGACTTTCGTCACCAGACAGTCCTCCAGAGCCATCATTTATGACGATCATCACAGCAGACTTTCGTCATCATACAGTCCTCCAGAGCCATCATTTATGATGATCATCACAGCAGACTTTCGTCACCAGACAGTCCTCCAGAGCCATCATTTATGATGATCATCACAGCAGACTGTCGTCACCAGACAGTCCTCCAGAGCCATCATTTATGATGATCATCACAGCAGACTGTCGTCACCCTGACAATAACAGATTGTCTCCGTTTGTTCGTGTGTGTGTGTGTAGGGGGGGGGGGGGGGAGAGGAGGAATGTGGGAGAGAGCATAAACTAACGTTGGATATATCACGGGAAAGGTTTTGGGGTGTCGTTTTAGAATTCAGGGGATGTTTGTGCGGCAAGCCGGACATTTTCATCAACATCCTGTTTCAGACTGAAGCTCAGGTATGGGCCTGTTTCTACCTGTGGGGTTTCCGTGATAGAGGCAAGAAACGAGACAGAGGTGGAGTGTTGATGTACAGCTCCCGTCCCCCTCCCTCTCTGTCTCTCTCTCTCCCTCCCTTCTCTCTCTGTCTCTGTCTGTCTCTCTGACTCTGTGAGTGAGTGAGTGAGTGTGTGTGTGTGTGTGTGTGTGTGTGTGTGTGTGTGTGTGTGTGTGTGTGTGTGTGTGTGTCTGTCTGTCTGTCTGTCTGTCTGTCTGTCTCTCTCTCTCTCTCTCTCTCTGTCTGTCTGTCAAGTATATTTCAGACCGAAAAATATAATAAAGGCCGTAACAAATAAATGGCACAGAAGCAATCTTGCTCGTTTTAGACTAAGAGCCCTAGGACTAAATGCAACAACAAGATGGATTTACTCAAATTTCATCGGCACACTCTATTTGTCCCATGTGTGATGCAGAGGCAGAAGATGAAATGCATTTTTTGTTTGTTTGCAAGTCGTATGAAAGTATACGACAAAAATGCATAATCTTTAATGATGACATTTCAAGTCAAAGGGTCATTACCAGTATCACCCTTGCTTGGGAAAGTCGGAGAAAGAAAACAACACAGGAATAAATTAATGTAAATATATATCTCTAGTGAAGATATCACTTTATACTGTTCCTAGGTTTATTTGCTGGACTTGGGTGTTTTTCTCATTTATATGACTAATTACGTCGGGTGGTCAACTGTTTCAACTGTTTCTTCAACTTTTTGTTCGACTTTTTTTCTTCAACTTTTTATTCATCGTTAGGGGGAAAAAAAGAAAACGGAAAAAAAAAAACTTTAGATGGATGTAATGTTAGCCATGACTATATATGTGAATCTTTTTTTTCGTGAAAAACGTCGCCGTAAAATTTAATGACTTTGTTTATGTGCTCCTTGCCACAAGGACAAAAATGTCAATGGCAATAAACCATTTTCAGTGTCAGTGTCTCTCTGTCTGTCTCTCTCTGTGTCTGTCTGTCTGTCTGTCTTTCTCCTCTCTCTGCCTTTCTGTCTGTCTGTCTGTCTGTCTCTTTGTCCTTGTCTCTGTCTGTCTGTCTCTCTATGTCTCTATCTGTCTGTCTGTCTATCTATCTATCTATCTATCTCTATCTCTCTCTCTATCTATCTATCTGTCTGTCTATCTATCTGTCTAGCTATCTGTCTGTCTATCTATCTGTCTATCTATCTATCTGTCTGTCTATCTATCTATCTATCTATCTATCTATCTATCTATCTATATCTATCTATATGTCTCTCTATCTATCTATATCTATCTATCTATCTATCTATCTATCTATCTATCTATCTATCTATCTATCTATCTATCTATCTCTGTGTTTGTGTGGGGGTGGGGCAGTGGGTGAGGAGAATTTGGAGTTCGTGCTAAGAATGAGACTTAAAAAATTGTGGCCTGTGGTAAGAACTCCTGCTTAGGAAGCAGAAGGTCTCTGGCTCAACCAATGCAAGGATTTTTCTTCCCCTTTAAAAGCTTCCATTAATTCCACAGGCGTGGTATGGGCACTGCTGTGAAAAATCTGGACGAGAGGATAAAACTGAGGTTTCATGGGCAGCATGCACGCAGCGCTTTTTTTTTTTTTTTTTTTTTTTTTTATATAGAAAAAAGCCGAAACAAAGGGATGTGGAACCAGCATGACATGGCGGTGGTTATACGCACAGGACATCCCCCCCCCCCTTCTCCATCCTGCCTCTGAGCTGGTCTGTTAGCAGATGACAGATAGCTGTAGGAAATGAGCTGGTACTGCGAGAGGAAATCAAAGCGGTGCAGTAGGAAATGGAAGTTATCGGATGACTAAAGGCAAGGGAAAACGGCATATGGGGGGTGGGGTGGGGGGTGGGGAAATGGAAGCCATGCACGAATGCTAAGTATATTCCTGCAAGAGTCCACTTGATGGTGACCACGTAGAAGAGTGTCGTTACAATTTGTGGCCATTTGTCCTGCCCCATAGTGTCGTTACAATTTGTGGCCATTTGTCCTGCCGGGACAAGGCGACGACGAAGGTTGGAAGGGAGGGGGTAGGGGAGGGGGGAAGAGAACGTTAAGGATGACCTGGTGGCGTGACAAGATGGGATGAATCTGTAGAGCTGGTGTGAAAGTGATGAGGGGTAAAGGGGTAGTGAGGAACTGGTCTGATTACCATTTGATGACTATTAGCCTGACCCTAAAATATGGGACTCATAATTGGCCATTTTATGAGGAAAGGGGAATTGGAGCACCTGGCCACAACAGGAAAGCTGGAGGGAAAAGAGAGCATTAGGCAGACACAGAGAAAAAATATTGGACGGACTTGCAGAGTGGCCGAAGACAGAGAGGGTGGAAGATATACTTGAAGCATCAAGGGATAGAGATACATACGGAAGGCCGTGATCGCCAACGCCATGTGGCAAGGCACTTGATGATGATGAATTGGCCTCAGCGGTTTTTGAGCTCTTTAGTATCCATATACAACGAATCAAGTTGATGCCACCTGGCACTGTTGAGCATTTTGACAAATCCAACATGGCCGCCAAGATGGCGGCCTGAATTTAGAAAAAAAGTGGTATAAAACCATTTTTGTGACAGACTGCCCTTGAGATGTTCTGTAGAAGTCACCTTGAACCTCAAAACATTGCATTAAATCCATGTATGTTTACAGCTCCAAGATGGCCGCCATTAGTGGCAAGAGCGCAACGAGGAAAGATGATTCCGCGGGTCAGAGTACCTACCTAGGATGCAAAATGTGCCTGGGTTTGTTTCACACCCTAGTTGAGGCAGGGATTTTTTTTGTTCTCCTGTCCGTTTCTTTAGACCTTTGAGTAACAATCTTAGTAGGTTATTGTTGTTGATAGTTTTGTTTAAAGCCCAGCCAACTTGCGTACAGCTATATCAGGGCTATGGCCGTTTTAAAACATACACAACAGGAAAAGAAAGGGAAAAGAGAATTAAGTACACACATCAATAGATTCGCGCACATAATCTTAGGAAATGCCTCTTGTGTTTACCGCTCCGTCCAATTTATCACACGGGAGATTTAAAAAGAATAAACCTGAATACAAATTGAAACATAACCAAGGACAATGAAATTGCTTTACATTTCCCTAGAGCCAGAAATGCACTTAATGTATGTACCCAATTATCAATCCTAAGAGAAAGTACATAAGACTTAATGAACACATACAGGTGAATGGACCAGCAAGGCAGAAAATGATAGGAAGAGATGACAGAAAGCAAATAAACAAAGCAGAAACAAAGAGTGTGACAGAAAAGAGGAAATTTCTAGCACAGGATTTCCAGGAGGTGGGGATACTATTTATACTGAATGTGGTAATATTCTGGATGAGACGAGGCACTGAAGTCCCATGAGCAGTATGCATATGGCGCATGCAAAAGTACTCATGCCTTTAACTCAGATAGACAAGCACTGCACCTACGCACACACCAATATTGTGAGTCTGTTCCGAATAACTGCAAAACTATTGCCACCTATTTGACAAAGAAACAAAAATCAGTCAGTTACCCTATTCAGTGAAAAGGTTATCTCAAAGAAGAAAATTGATTCGAAACTAAAGTTTGCTAATACAATTACATCGAAAAACTGACATTGATAAGTAAGTAGGCCTATAATAATATCACATACAGAGAAGAAGGAGAAGAAGAAGAAGGAGAAGAAGAAGAAGGAGAAGAAGAAGAAGAAAGGAGCGTTCTCTGTGGGAATGTCTGACAGAGAACAAATTGTTGTCACCTGATGCAAAATACGATAACTGTAGGAGGTCTGGTTGTTACTCTTGATTGGTTATTATTTTTATTTTGTTGCTGTATGTTGGCATTTCTCATTGGCTAGTTTCTTTATTCTTACTGTACACAACACCCGAACACCTTGTGGAGGGGTCAAATTTTCGACTTTAAAGTCTTTCTCAAGAAACTCAGAATGTCGACTAACAAAGCATAGCTATTACGAAGTTATGAACAAATATTGTGCGTCATTTTGATTGTGCTGTCATTTTTATGATGTCATGCTGTGTGCCATACACACACACACACACACACACACACACACACACCACACACACACACACACACACACACACACACACACATTTTTGATTGGTTATTTTCCTTTGTGTTTGTTTCTGTTTTTTTTAAAATTTAATTTAATTTTGTTGTTGTTGTTGCTTGCTACACGAAATCTTCTGCCTGTCTGTGACAATAGTCTTTGTTTGTTGCTGTTATCAGGTTGTCTGGCCATAACAAAGCGGAAGGAATCCCCACCATTTTTAACCCTTTGACTCCCGCACCCCATCCACCACCAGCAAAAACTTAACCCTTTGACTCCCGCACCCCATCCACCACCAGCAAAAACTTAACCCTTTGACTCCCGCGTCCCATCCACCACCAGCAAAAAACTTAACCCTTTGACTCTCGCACCCTATCCATTATCAACACAAATCTGACTTTTTGACTCGCTCACAGAAGCTGGTGGATAGGGTGAGGGAGTCAGAGGGTTAAATTGGTCGTAGTGCTGAAGGAAATGAAAACCACAGGATTGGAAATGGGCGGGATGCATAAAATGTGAAGCACTCCGGACAATCCTCCTGACGCGCCTCTCTGTTGACCACAAAAGAAGAGCTTTCATCACGAGTGCTAGTCATTTGTCTTTCTGGGGATGGCCAGGAGGAAAGGGGGAGGAGGGGATAAGTTATGGAGGGGGGTGGGGGGTTGATGACGCGTGAGATGGAGGGGTGGTGTGTGTGTGTGTGGTGTGTGTGTGTGTGTGTGTGTGTGTGTGTGTGTGTGTGTGTGTGTGTGTGTGTGTGTGTGTGTGGAAATGGGAAGTGGGGTGGAGACAGAGGCGAGAGGGGTGGAGGTTGGAGCTGGCAACAAGAGAGAGATGGATCTTGAGCAGTGTGTGTGTGTGTTGTGTGTGTGTGTGTGTGTGTGTTGTGTGTTTTTTGTGTGTTTTGTGTTGTGTTGTATGTGTGTTGTGCGTGTGTTGTGTGTGTGTTGTGCTGTGGTGTGTGTGTGGTGTGGTGTGGTGTGGTGTGTGTTGTGTATGTGTGTGTTTTGTTTTGTTGTGTTGTGTGTGTGTTTTGTGTATGTGTGTGTGTGTGTGTGTGTGTGATGTGTTGTGTGTGTGTGTGTTGTGGTGTGTTGTGTTGTGTGTGTTGTGCTGTGTGTGTGTGTGTGGGTGTGTGTGAGTTGTGTTGTGTTGTGCTGTGTGTGTGTTGTGTTGTGGTGTGGTGTGTGTGAGTTGTGTTGTGTTGTGCGTGTGTGTTGTGTTTGTGCGTGTGTGTTGTGTTGTGTTGTGTTGTGTTGTGTGTGTGTGTGTGTGTGTGTGTGTGTGTGTGTGTGTGTGTGTGTGTGTGTGTGGTGTGTGTGTGTGTGTGTGTGGTGTGTGGAAATGGAAAGTGGGGTGGAGACAGAGGCGAGAAGGGGCGAGGTTGGAGCTGGCAACAAGAGAGAGATGGATCTTGAGCAGTGTGCAGTACTGCCAACTGTTACGATTTGAGCGTAATTATTTACGAAATTATTTATTTTTTACGAATTTACGATCGACTCGATTATGTTACGAAAAAAAAATCCAAGCATAGGTTTTTAGTAAAGAAGAAGAGTTCTAAGAAGAAGAGAAAACGCCGATAGCAAAATAGAAACTAACTCGGCTAGGCGGCCATTGTTGTTTACAAAAACGAGATCTCGCATGACGACTGTTATTCTCGCTGTACAACTTCCGCCCGGTTGACTCAACAATGGCGACTCGAGGCCGACCGCGTGGTAGTGGGAAAGGCAAACGCCTGTCTCTGCCAGCATCAGACAGTAATAGCGAAAGTGATGCCAAGAAGAAGAAGATCCGAGTGGGACAGACTTTCCTTCCTTCTTATACGGAAGTCTACCCCTGCATCGTGCGTTCTCGAGTTGGAAACAACTATGCACAGTGCAGTGTGTGTGTGTTGGACTTCGTTATTTCTCATGGTGGGTTCGACGATGTTAAGAAACATGTGAAGTCAGTGAGGCACACCTCCAAGGCAGCTGCCTTACAGAAGAACGCGTCCCTCATGGACTTCATGGGTCGCAAGGATGACAGCACCGACCTCAAGACCATCCGTGCAGAGACTCTGTTCACTGGCTTCTTGGTGGAGCATAACATTGCCCTGTCAGCAGCCGACCATGCGGGGCAGCTATTCAAAACCATGTTTCCAGACAGCACCATAGCTCAAGCCTACAGCTGTGCAAAGACAAAAACCACCAGCATCGTCAAGGAGTGTGCCAAGGAGAGCAAAGCCCACCTGGTAGATTGCATGCTGAAGGGGCCCTTTGTTGTAGGAACTGACGGCAGTCAGGAGGGGGAGGACAAAAGTTTCCCCATTGTGGTCAGGGCACTGGATCCTGATGGGAACATAAAGACAGAACTACTCAGTGTCCCAGCTTGTGACAAATCGGCTACTGGGGAAAACATCTTCAACTTGTTGCATTCTGAGCTGAGAGCAGCTGAAGTTAGCTGGAGCAACTGTCTGGCGTTCGTGACAGACAATGCAAATGTGATGGTTGGGGCAAACAAAGGGGTGATCAGCTTCATCAGAGAGAAACATCCAGATGTATTCCTTGCCGGATGTGTGTGTCATCTTCTGAACCTCACCGTCAAGAAGGCCATGAAGGAATCTGCCAAGTATGACATGGATGACACCATGCGGCAGCTCTCTTGGTATTTTTCTAAGAGCTCCACCAGACAGCAGAGATTCCGGCAAATTCAACAAGATCTTGATCTGCCGAGCCACAAAATCTGTGATCATGTGCCAACTCGATGGCTCTCTTTAGGGGCTGCATTGGACAGAGTTATCGAGCAGTGGAGGGCTCTGGACAAATTCTTCAGGGAAGAATGTAGCCTCAAGACAGCTTCCAGTTCATCAAATCCACCTGTGAGGCAGAGACTGAGCGATTTCTTCAAACGCCGGACCACCAAGTTGTATGTCCTTTTCTATGCCACAGTGTTAGAAATCTTCAACAAAGTCAATAAACAGGAGCAGACAGACAGCGCCAGGATCCATGTCATCAAGAGAGACCTGGAGCAGCTGTACAGGCGCCTGCTTGTCAGCTTTCTCAAACCATCAGCGCTGAGCAGTGGGTCCCTGATGGAGGTGGACTTCAAATCTGCGTACAACCACAAGGCTGAGAAGGACATCTTCATAGGAGGCACTACACGAGAACTCCTGGAGACTCTGGATGAAAGCAACAAGAAAGATTTCCTGGGCCATGTGAAAACCTTCTACATGGAAGCATGCAAGTACATGCAGGAGAAGGTGAACCCAGCCAAGGAGACTCTCTGGAAGCATGCAGAAGTTGCTGATGTGAGTTTGCAGAAGTCTGCCCAAGTGTCTTCCCTGAGGTACTTCTTGAAGAGATTTCCCTGCTCTCTACCACCTGAAACCACCCCTGATGACCTGGAGGTAGAGTTCTGTGACTACCAGGCAACAGACCTTCCACCTGTAGTACTTAACCAGCAATCAGCAGAGCTGCAGTGGAAAGAGATCGGTGCCATGAAGGACCATAATGGTGTCTGCTGCTTGAAGCGGCTCTCTGTCTTCATGCTGACGATTCTACTGATCCCAGTATCTAATTGTGCCTGCGAGAGGATCTTCAGTGAAGTACGCAGAAACAAGACTGACTTCAGGGGCACCATGGGTGGGGAAACATTGGATGCCCTTATGGTTCTGAAGGCCAGAAAGGAGGGTCCCTGCTACAAAACTACCTTGTCCGACGAACTGCTCAGGAAGTGCAAGTCTGCAACCAGACGGCAGCTAGCTCAGCAAGCTGAGCAGGGGGCATCAACCTCCACCAGTCAGTAGCCTGTGACTCGAGTCAACCTTTGTACATATCTTGTAAATATACTTCTGTTTTGTGGATAAAGATACTGGAAATGGAATACTGGAACTTTGTCAAAGTGTGGACTTCAAAAGTGAAATATATACTGAAGTATTGTGTAACAAGACACTGGAATGGAGTCATATGAGGTTAGTTATATAGTGGAAAATGTGTTGTAAATTTCTCTGTTGCGTTTTGGTGTAAATTTGTCTGTTTTCTGAGTTTTGGGTTTTTTTTAGACTAAATTACTATCATTTGCCAAAAATTACTATGAAATTTCTGAAATGGTACTATTGCATGAGCTCAGGGGTTGGCAGCTCTGAGTGTGTGTGTGTTGTGTTGTGTTGTGTTGTGTTCTGTGTGTGTGCGTGTGTTGTGTGGTGTGTGTGTGTTTTTTGTGTTGTGTTGTATGTGTGTTGTGCGTGTGTTGTGTGGTGTGTGTTGTGTATGTGTGTGTTTTGTTGTGTTGTGTGTGTGTGTGTTGTGTGTGTGATGTGTTGTGTTGGTGTGTGTGTGGTGTGGTGTGGTGTGTGTGTGTTGTGTGTGTGTTGTGCTGTGTGTGTGTTGTGTTGTGGTGTGGTGTGTGTGAGTTGTGTTGTGCTGTGTGTGGTGTTGTGTTGTGTGTGTGTGTGTGTGTTTGTGATGTGTGTGTGTGTGTTGTGTTGTGTGTGTGTATATATATATATGTGTGTGTGTGTGTGTGTGTGTGTGTGTGTGTGTGTGTGTGTGTGTGTGTGTGTGTATGTGTGTGAATGAATCGGTCATCCATCAGTGTGCACATGTGGTGATCTTGCACAGTCTGTCACAGACCGTGGACGTTCGCTCGGACAGTGCCCCGCGGCTAAGAGCTTATCGTCATTGATGGGGTGGATGTTCGAGGTGGTGATGGTGAGTAGATGGTGTCTTTAATTAACCCTTTCATTCCCGCAGTCCGTCCACCAGCATCCCGCATTGTCTCAACCGTGCTAGCGAAGCGAAAACTTCACCCTTTGACTCCCTCACCTTATCCACCAGCTTCCTGCAGGGAATTGGTGGACAGGGTGAGAGAGTCAAAGGGTTAAGTTTTTGTAGTCGGTCGATAGGGTGCGGGGGTCAAAGGGTCACGTCGCAGAGTGGGGCAAGAGAGGGCGTGTCCATTCTGTCTTGGTCCGGGGAGCTGGGTTGGACCTGGTTGGTGCGTGTTGTGTGGCTGTGACCCGGGGTTGGTCAGCTCCCCACCTGGACATTCGGTTTGTAATCCAAAACGAGTGTGACTGCCCGCGTTCAAGCAAACAGGAACAAAAAAAAACAACAACTAGAAACCACACACACACACATACACACACACATACACACACGCACGCACGCACGCACGCACGCACGCACACACGCACGCACGCACGCCACGCACACACACACACACACACACACACACACACACACACACACACACACACACACACACACACACACACAAAATAGAATCAGAACGCGTATTTAATACAACAAGACAAGACAGGCGCAAATTTTTGGCCAACTGGCCTTTATTAAACGTGAATGTAAGATCACAAACAAACACCAAATACAAAATGAGGAAAAAAAGACTGAAACTTCCCTGCTGTTTCGCGTCCAGTGGGAGTCCTCTTCTCCCACTGGACGAAGCAGCAGAGAAGTTTAATTCAATTTCTCCTAATTTTGCGTGTGTGTGTGTGTGTGTTGTGTGTAGTGTGTGTGTGTGTGTGTGTGTGTGTGTGGTGTGTGTGTGTGTGTGTGTGTTTGTGTGTGTATGTGTGTGTGTGTGTGTGTGTGTGTGTGTTTTGTGATTTACGCTTGACAAAGGCCAGTTGGCGGAAAATTTGCGCCTGTCTTGTCTTGTATTTAATACGCGTACTGATTCTATTTTCGTGTTTTTCTGGTTCGTATTCGGTTTGTAAACAAGGTTGCTGATGATTGGGTCATGCAACGCATGGACAGCCCACCCCCCCCCACCCCATCCTTTCCCCTTTTGCTGAATGAAATGACAATCAAGTGGCGTCGGCAACTTGGGAGTTGACTGTCACGACAGTGGTCAGGCATTTGTGCTCTGGGTCTCATCGAGCACCCTTGGGTGTTTCTTGTTAACTTGTCAACATGCATATATACACGATGGTCTGCACAAATGTTGATCTGGGAGATGGGGGGGGGTCGCGGGGGAATCTCCACCTTTTACCAACCAGGCGGCGGAGATGTCCAGGGGCGGATCAAACCCAGGACTTTCTCATTGGAAATTACACGTTTACTCACTCGACTATCGTACAGGGGGGGGGGGGGGGGGAGGAGAGAGAGAGAGAGAGAGAGAGAGAGAGAGAGAGCCACACACACACACACACACACACACACACACACACACACACACACACACACACACACACACACAGAGGGATAAGAAAGAGAGAAAGAACAGAGCTAGAGAGAAAGAGAGAGAGAACAGACAGAGAGAACGCACACACAGGTGGGGGGGGGGGGAGACAGAGAGAGAGAGAGAGAGAGAGAGAGAGAGCATTACGGCCATCCAGGCAATTAAAATTGCTTTTAAGTTGAACCGTGTGGGGAATGAGGAGCACAGCGCCTGTCGAGAAGCCGAGAGCTAAAACGAGAGAAGGGCAGTGCCGTGTAAGGCCACCCGACTTGAATGCACCAGTGGACTTTGGGTCCATCAGGAGCACCAGGGTTTAAAAGAGATGCAAGGCGTGCTAGGGTTTTAAAAAAAAGAAAGAAAGAAAGAAAAGGAAAAGAAAAATGTTGGGGAGGAACTTTATTGATTCTTGCACACACAAGCTCTTTGGTGTAATTGATTGCTAAAGATGGCGTTCTCTGTGGAACCCTGCTTCAAGCGTACTCCGTGTCATTTTTGTTCAGTTGTTTTGAGCTGTGATTCTTCCTCCCGCCCTACCCCACCCCCCAGTTGGGGAAACCAAGGCTTTTTTCACTATAGATAGTATACCTCCCCCCTCCCCCCTCTTTCGGAAATTTTCTTCTAGAAAATTTACTGTGTTCTGCCACTCGCTTTGTTTTTCCCTTGCCCCTTTTGCTTTCTTTCGTCGTTTCTTACGCTATTCAAAAATTGGTCACAAAGAAGCATTATTTCAATTCGTGGAGCAGCAGTTTTAAAAGTGCCTTGTACGAGAGAAATTAGAGCACCTAGTCACAAAAGGAAAGCTGGAGGGAAAGAGAGCAGCAAGTAGACCCAGGGAGAAAATATTGGACGGCGCAGTGGATGAAGAGAGAGTGGGAAAAGTACTTGCAGCGACAAAGGATAGATTCAGATAGAATGCCATGATCGCCGACGCCATGCTGCTGGGCACATTTTGGAGAGCGTTTTTACTTAGGAGGATTTTTTGTTTGTTTGTTATAATTACTGGTTTCATAGTTCTTGACATCATGAGTGAACCAGATTTTAAGTATTTCCAGTTTAAAAGGATTCCATATCACTTTTGAATAGGTTCTGTGATTTTCTCAGATTTCTTAGTGTATTATTATTGGCGTTTTTAAAACATTGAAAAAAATTCATTTTTACTATTCATGAACAGGCGTGAAACTGTACTGAACGTGACTTTATTGACTTGTTTATTTCTTTATTTATTGATTTATTGATTGTATTCATTCAATTGTTTATTGCTGGAAAGCAAACAACTAACAGAGAAGCAACCAAAAGAAGTTTAACCTTTTGACTCCTGCAACCTGTCTGTCAGTATCCTGCATTATCAACCACGCAAGCAAAACAAAAACTTCACCCTTTGACTCCCTCACCCTATCCACCACCTTCCAGTTAGAAGCTGGTGGATAGGGTGCGGGAGTCAAAGAGTTAAGCCAGAGAGAAGTAAAATAACCTGAAGCAAATAGCAAGCACCCAAACCCTTTTGCTCTGGGAACATCCAGAGGGCGTATTTTGTCATAGGACGTCCCACAGACATGGTACTGTGTCCAACAGGACTCACCATTAGAGAGAGAAAGTGTGTGTGTGTGTGGGTGTGTGTATGTGTGTATGTGTGTGTGTGTATGTGTGTGTTGTGTGTGTGTGTTTGTGTGTGTGTGTGTGTGTGTGTCTGTGTGTGTGTGTGTGTTTGTGTGTGTGTATGTGTGTGTCTGTGTGTGTGTGTGTATGTCTGTGTGTGTGTTTGTGTGTGTCTGTGTGTGTGTTTGTGTCTGTGTGTGTGTTTGTGTGTGTGTGTGTGTGTGTGTGTGTGTGTGTGTGTGTGTGTGTATGTCTGTCTCTGTGTGTGTGTGTGTGTATGTGTGTGTGTTTGTGTGTGTGTTTGTTTGTGTGTGTGTGTGTGTGTATGTATGTCTGTGTGTGTGTGTGTGTTTGTGTGTGTGTCTGTGTGTGTGTGTTTGTGTGTGTGTGTGTGTGTGTGTGTGTGTGTGTGTATGTGTGTGTGTGTGTGTCTGTCTGTCTGTCTGTCTGTCTGCGAGAGAAAGTGTGTGTTTGTGTGTGTGTGTGTGTCTGTGTGTGTGTGTTTGTGTGTGTGTCTCTGTGTGTGTGTGTGTGTGTGTGTGTGTGTGTGTGTGTGTGTCTGTCTGCGAGAGAAAATGTGTGTGTATGTGTGTCTGTCTGTCTGTCTGTCTGTCTGTCTGTGTCTGTCTCTGTGTGACGGGTAACCCAGCGAGGGTCTAGACCAAAACATTTCAACATACTAGTGAAAACTAATCTCCAACGGAAACAACACCGCAGCTGACCAAAAGCTGTCTTTTTCAGACAACCTATTGAATTGATCCACCGTTTCAGTCATGGTATACTTGCTTGTTACTTGTCGCACAAACTCACAAAGGAAGGAATTTGATGCAGAGCCAATGGGAATAGAAATCACCAAACGGAGCAAACAGAGAAACCGCACACAGTTTAGTTTTTTGTGGGGGGAAAAAAAAAAAAAAAAAAAAAAAAAAATCTTCTTAAAACATTCCACACACAGAGACGATAATAGTTTTTGTCTTGTAGAACATTCCGCAGACAGGACATCCCGGAGGGCACTTAGCTGACAAACAAACGTACGTTTCCTCCATGGCCAGAAGACGGGGGACTAGACCAGAACACTCAAAAACAGTGGACCAAAACCCAGTCTCCCGGGATGGGAAGCACTTAACGAGCCATCAAAAACCAATCTCTCCAGACAACATCACCAATTCACTTTGTCACATACCTTTAAGAGGAGAGGGGTGGAGGGGTGGGGGTGAGGGGAGCTTGACATAGACTTGGGGGTAGTAGGTTGGGGTGGGTTTGGGTAGGTTGGGGTGGGTTTGGGTAGGTTTCGGTGGGTTGGCGTAGATTGGGTTGGGTTGGGTAGGTTTCGGTGGGTTGGGGTAGATTGGGGGTGGGTTGGGGTAGATTTGGGGTAGGTTGGGGTGGGTTAGGGTAGGTTGGGGTAGGTTGGGGTGGCTTTGGGTAGGTTGGGGTGGGTTAGGGTAAATTGGGGTGGGTTAGGGTAGGCTGGGGTGGCTTTGGGTAGGTTGGAGTGGGTTAGGGTAGGTTGGGGTGGGTTACGGTAGGTTGGGGTGGCTTTGGGTAGGTTGGGGTGGGTTAGGATAGGGTGGGGTGGGTTAGGGTAGGTTGGGGTGGGTTGGGGTAGGTTGGAGTGGGTTAGGGTAGATTGGGGTGGGTTAGGGTAGGTTGGGGTGGCTTTGGCTAGGTTGGGGGGGTTAGGGTAGGTTTGGGTGGGTTGGGGTAGGTTTGGGTGGGTTGGGATGGGTAGGTTTCAGTAGATTAGGGTAGGTTGGGGTGGCTTTGGGTAGGTTGGGGTGGGTTAGGATAGGTTGGGGTGGGGTGGGTTAGGGTTAGGTTGGGGTGGGTTAGGGTAGGTTGGGGTAGGTTGGAGTGGGTTAGGGTTAGGTTGGGGTGGGTTAGGGTAGGTTGGGGTGGCTTTGGCTAGGTTGGGGTGGGTTAGGGTAGGTTTGGGTGGGTTGGGGTAGGTTTGGGTGGGGTGCGTTGGGATGGGTAGGTTTCAGTAGATTAGGGTGGGTTTGGGTAGGTTGGGGTGGGTTAGGGTAGGTTGGAGTGGGTTAGGGTAAGTTGGGATGGCTTTGGGTAGGTTGGGGTGGGTTAGGGTAGGTTGGGGTGGGTTAGGGTAGGTTGGGGTGGCTTTGGGTAGGTTGGGGTTGTCTACAGACACAGTGTTTGTAGGACACGCCACAGACAGACGCATGACCCAAACGGAGGTTGTGTCTAAAAACCACACGACTGTGAACGAGACACATTAACTAAAAGATTCCATTCCGTTTCATCTAAACAGACACACAGAGCTGACAAGAACCATTCCACCATGGCCACAAGCACGGGACTTGAACCGTAACACTCGAACGGTCGTCAGCATGCCAAAGTCACAGTGTCCACGAACACGACAACAAAGTGAATATTAACAGACGAAAGCAGGGAGATGTATGTGCGTGCACAGAGTCCCAGGGGGGTGGGGGTGGGGGTTGAGTGATGGATGACTGTCTTTGGTAGGGGGTTTTAGTAGACGCTGTCTCCTTAGTAGTAAGTTGGAACAGAACCGACGTAAAATTTTATGTCCAAGTCGTCAGTCAAACCCGAGACATCTCATGGTCTAAGCAGGTAGGTTTTAACCGCTAAGCCACTGTTCACCTGTTTAGAGATGCCTCCCTAAAAATGTGAAGTCACTGTCATGAAAATGATTGACCAAGTTCAATTCAAACTGTGAAATCACTACCGTAAAAGTGAGTTAATTCAAACTGTGAAATCACTACCGTAAAAGTGAGTTAATTCAAACTGTGAAATCACTACCGTAAAAGTGATTGAGTTAATTCAAACTGTGAAATCACTACCGTAAAAGTGAGTTAATTCAAACTGTGAAATCACTACCGTAAAAGTGATTGAGTTAATTCAAACTGTGAAATCACTACCGTAAAAGTGATTGAGTTAATTCAAACTGAAATCACTACTGTAAAAGTGATTGAGTTAATTCAAACTGTGAAATCACTACCCTACCCTAAAAGTGATTGAGTTAATTCAAACTGTGAAATCACTACTGTAAAAGTGATTGAGTTAATTCAAACTGTGAAATCACTACCCTACCCTAAAAGTGATTGAGTTAATTCAAACTGTGAAATCACTACCCTACCCTAAAAGTGATTGAGTTAATTCAAACTGTGAAATCACTACTGTAAAAGTGAGTTAATTCAAACTGTGAAATCACTACTGTAAAATTGATTGAGTTAATTCACCAAGCACACATACAGAACAAAAGCTTACACCAAGTGATATGACACAGTGTAACATCTATAGTGTAACAGTTCACGCCAAGTGATATGACACAGTGTAACATATGTAGTGTAACAGTTCACGCCAAGTGATATGACACAGTGTAACATCTATAGTGTAACAGTTCACGCCAAGTGATATGACACAGTGTAACATCTATAGTGTAACAGTTCACGCCAAGTGATATGACACAGTGTAACATCTATAGTGTAACAGTTCACGCCAAGTGATATGACACAGTGTAACATCTATAGTGTAACAGTTCACGCCAAGTGATATGACACAGTGTAACATATGTAGTGTAACAGTTCACGCCAAGTGATATGACACAGTGTAACATATGTAGTGTAACAGTTCACGCCAAGTGATATGACACAGTGTAACATCTATAGTGTAACAGTTCACGCCAAGTGATATGACACAGCGTAACATCTATAGTGTAACAGTTCACGCCAAGTGATATGACACAGCGTAACATATGTAGTGTAACAGTTCACGCCAAGTGATATGACACAGCGTAACATATGTAGTGTAACAGTTCACGCCAAGTGATATGACACAGTGTAACATATGTAGTGTAACAGTTCACGCCAAGTGATACGACACAGTGTAACATATGTAGTGTAACAGTTCACGCCAAGTGATATGACACAGTGTAACATATGTAGTGTAACAGTTCACGCCAAGTGATATGACACAGTGTAACATCTATAGTGTAACAGTTCACGCCAAGTGATATGACACAGTGTAACATATGTAGTGTAACAGTTCACGCCAAGTGATATGACACAGTGTAACATATGTAGTGTAACAGTTCACGCCAAGTCATATGACACAGTGTAACATATGTAGTGTAACAGTTCACGCCAAGTGATATGACACAGTGTAACATCTATAGTGTAACAGTTCACGCCAAGTGATATGACACAGTGTAACATATGTAGTGTAACAGTTCACGCCAAGTGATATGACACAGTGTAACATATGTAGTGTAGCAGTTCACGCCAAGTGATATGACACAGCGTAACATCTATAGTGTAACAGTTCACGCCAAGTGATATGACACAGTGTAACATATGTAGTGTAACAGTTCACGCCAAGTGATATGACACAGTGTAACATATGTAGTGTAACAGTTCACGCCAAGTGATATGACACAGTGTAACATATGTAGTGTAACAGTTCACGCCAAGTGATATGACACAGTGTAACATATGTAGTGTAACAGTTCACGCCAAGTGATATGACACAGTGTAACATCTATAGTGTAACAGTTCACGCCAAGTGATATGACACAGTGTAACATCTATAGTGTAACAGTTCACGCCAAGTGATATGACACAGTGTAACATCTGTAGTGTAACAGTTCACGCCAAGTGATATGACACAGTGTAACATCTGTAGTGTAACAGTTCACGCCAAGTGATATGACACAGTGTAACATCTATAGTGTAACAGTTCACGCCAAGTGATATGACACAGTGTAACATATGTAGTGTAACAGTTCACGCCAAGTGATATGACACAGTGTAACATCTATAGTGTAACAGTTCACGCCAAGTGATATGACACAGTGTAACATCTGTAGTGTAACAGTTCACGCCAAGTGATATGACACAGTGTAACATCTGTAGTGTAACAGTTCACGCCAAGTGATATGACACAGTGTAACATATGTAGTGTAACAGTTCACGCCAAGTGATATGACACAGTGTAACATCTATAGTGTAACAGTTCACGCCAAGTGATACGACACAGTGTAACATCTGTAGTGTAACAGTTCACGCCAAGTGATATGACACAGCGTAACATCTGTAGTGTAACAGTTCACGCCAAGTGATATGACACAGTGTAACATCTGTAGTGTAACAGTTCACGCCAAGTGATATGACACAGTGTAACATCTATAGTGTAACAGTTCACGCCAAGTGATTGGACAGTGTAACATCACCCCTCCCGCAACACCTTTTTTGTTAACAAAAAAGAAAAACACTTCGAAAATACTGATGGCTACAGAGTAGAAAGAAGAGAGTACAGAAAAACCTTGATACAACCCTCCCCCCCCCCCCCCCCAGCATTTCATTACCAAAACATCTTTTACTGCTTTCTTAACCCTTTGACTCCTGAACCATGTCCACCAGCATCCTGCGTTGTCAGCTATGCTGGCAAAGCAAAAAAAAAAAACAAAAAACAAAAAAACAACTTAACCCTTTGAATTCCTCACCCTAGGGCGAGGGAGTCAAAGGATTAAGTATTTGAAGTTGGTGTATAGAGTGCGGGAGTTGAAGGGTTAAAAAAGAAAAGGTGCTCCAAATCTCCTAGTGAATGGGGGGAGATGGAGAGAGTCCGGATTGATTAGTTCATAGCCCAATGCTGAGGTAGACGTATGTTTGCGCGGGGAAAACTCGGCGCCCCCGGCCCAGACCCTCCTCCTCCTCTCAGTTATCTCTCAGAATTATTGGCAGAAGGAGATGTGGGGAGAACGTGGCTGAAGCCAACGCCGTCATTCTTGGTCAGTACTGATGGGACTGACTGACAGGCCTGTCCGTCTCTGTCTGACCCTCTCCATCATCACACTCACTCACAGTACAGAGAGAGTTGGGAGTAGGGGTTGGGGGGGGGGGATAGCCACCCCACTCATGTTCCTTTCCTCTACTGCGCCACGGATTGATATGTTATATTTTTGTTTCAACAATACTTCAATAGAAGGGCGGGGGGGGGGGGGGGGGAGAAAGAGAAAATTAAGTACACGTATCAATGCATTCGCGCGCATAATCTAAGGAGATGCCCCTGGCGTTGACCACTCTGTCCAATTTATTGCACAGGGGATTTCTGTAAAAAAACAACATATCTGAATACAAATTTAAATATAACTAAAGACGCTAAGATAGACATAAAGACAGGTTTAAATTACGTAAAATTGCTTCTGCGTGTCTGATTTCCCTAGAGCCAAAAACGCACTTAATACACGTACCGTTATCAATCTCAAGAGAAAATACGTAAGACTTTATTGAAGACGTACAGATAAATGGACCAGCAAGGCGGAAAATGACAGGAAGAAATGACAGAAAGCAAAGGAGGAAAGCTGAAATACAGAGAGTGACAGAAAAGAGGAAATCTCTAGCACAGAATTTCCAGAAGGTGGGGATACTGTTTATACTGAAAGAGCCCCCGGCATCCCCACGGGGGGAGATTGATTGTCTAGCTCAACTATTTTTACCCTGAACCCGAAGCCCTAAAGGTTCTGCCTTCCTCAAAGTCTGTGGTCCATGTGATGCTTCTGTGATCGTGTGAGATCGTTTGTTCACATATTTTGTTCACAAAGTTTGACACACACAGACAGACATCCTCATCTAGTTGACTTGAAGCAGTTTCCCCACCTCTTCACCACCACTCACCCCCTGCCTCTCCCTTCCTTGTGATATATTTCTGCTCTCTCTCTCTCTCTCTCTCTCTCTCTCTCTCTCTCTCTCTCTCTCCCTCTCTCTCTCTGTCTGTCTTATGGGAAGAGACTAAAAAAAGAACCTGAAAAAAAACAACAAAAAGAACCACGAAAAAGAATCAGAACACGCATGTAATATAACCAGACAAGACAAGTTTTGTCTGGTTGTATTAAATACACGTTCTGAAAAAGGAACCAGGAAAAAAAAAACACAGGAGAAAACAGGAGAAAAGAATCCAAACACGTATTTAATACTGCCAGACAAAGACTTTTGTATTAAATACGTGTTCTTGTTCTTTTTTCGTGTTCTTTTTTTCCTTTCTAGTTCCTGTTTGCTTGAACGCGGGCAGTCACACTTGTTTCAGAGACTGAAAGAGTCGATGGCTTCAGTGTACAAAAGAAGAGAGATTACGTAAACCATTTCTGCTAAACCAGCTCCCAACACTTCATGAGCAGGATTCCTTTTGCTGTTTGCTTCCTTCAAGGTAGAAAGACGTCCTCCAAGAGAATGGGAAGGCCTAGGAATAGGAGAATTCTAACTGATTAGCCAGTTACACAGTGCCACTGCAGACGTATTTACGTGGAAATATCAACTAATAAACCTCGGACTTCTTAGCAGAGGGCGGAGAAGAGACGAGAGAAATTTTAAACGGATACTTCCAACGCATATTACTCGTAATCATCATCATCATCATGTGCCCTGCCGCATGGCGTTGGCGATCACGGCCCTCTATATGCATCTATCCCTTGTCGCTGCAAGTACATTTCCCACCCTCTCTGTCCTCAGCCACCCTGCAAGTCCGTCCAATATTTTCTCCCTGGGTCTACCTGGTGCTGTCCTTCCCTGCAGCTTTCCTCGTAAATCAGACTTTTTAATTTTTTAGCATTTTTGTTTATTTGTTTATTTATATTTTAATAGAACATTGAGAACTCCCGCTGTTAGGCGAGCTGACGACATTCCGCTATTCGTCTTTATTTCGTTATTTCGTTTTACCGTAGTTCGAGCTTCCCCTGTGGAGCTGCTTGGGGCTCTTTCAGCAGAAACAGTATCCCCACCTTCTGGAAATTCTGTGCTAGAAATTTTCTCTTTTGTGCCACTCATTTTGTTTCTGCCTTGTTCCTTTGCTTTCTGTCATTTCTTCCTATCATTTTCTGCCTTGCTGGTCCATTCATCTGTATGTGTTCGATAAAGTCTTACGTACTTTTTCTTAGGATTGATAATTGGGTACATGTATTAAGTGCATTTTTGGCTGTAGGGAGGTGAGTTATGCTGAAGCAATTTTAGGTAATTTAGGCCCGTTTTATATATGTTTTGGTGTCCGTGGGTATGCTTAAATTTGTATTCAGGTGTGCTTTTTAAATCCCCTGTGCGATAAATTGGACGGAGTGGTCAACGCCAGGGGCATGTTCTTAGATTATGTGCGCGAATGCATTGATATGTGTACTAAATTTTCTTTTCATATTTTCCCTGTTGAAGTTTTGTATGTTTTGAAGCGGTTATAGCCCTGATATGGCTCTACGCAGTCGGCTGGGCTTTAAACAAAAATAACAGGGACAGTAACAGTTCGAGCTGCCCGTCCATATTCCACTGTGCTGTTTCATATTCTGCATCTTTGGTGGGCATGTACGCTGTGCGTTTCGTCTTCCTATAAACCAGCCACTGAAATGACGACACAGCATCGTTAACCCTTTCACTCCCGCAGCCTGTCCATAAGCTGCAAAAACTTAACCCTTTCATTCCATCACCCTATCCTGCAGGAAGCTGGTGGATCAGGCGAGGGAATGAAATGGTCAAGTTTTTGCTTCGCTGTCATGGGTGACAATGGAGGATGTTAGCAGATAGGGTGAGGGAGTCAAAGGGTCAACATGCATATTTGATACTGTGCATGCATAGTGTGTGGGAGTCGAAGGGTTAACATGCATATTTGATACTCTGCATGCATAGGGTGTGGGAATCAAAGGGTCAACATGCATATTTGATACTCTGCATGCATAAGGTGAGGGAGTCGAAGGGTTAACATGCATATTTGATACTCTGCATGCATAAGGTGAGGGAGTCAAAGGGTCAACATGCATATTTGATACTCTGCATGCATAGGGCGAGGGAACCAAAGGGTTAACATGCATATTTGATACTCTGCATGCATAGGGTGAGGGAACCAAAGGGTCAACATGCATACTTGATACTCTGCATGCATAGTGTGAGGGAACCAAAGGGTTAACATGCATACTTGATACTCTGCATGCATAGGGTGAGGGAGTCAAAGGGTTAACATGCATACTTGATACTCTGCATGCATAGGGTGAGGGAGTCAAAGGGTTAACATGCATATTTGATACTCTGCATGCATAGGGTGAGGGAATCAAAGGGTCAACATGCATATTTGATACTCTGCATGCATAGGGCGAGGGAACCAAAGGGTTAACATGCATACTTGATACTCTGCATGCATAGGGTGAGGGAACCAAAGGGTCAACATGCATATTTGATACTCTGCATGCATAGGGTGAGGGAGTCAAAGGGTTAACATGCATATTTGATACTCTGTATGCATAGGGTGAGGGAGTCAAAGAGTTAACATGCATATTTGATACTCTGTATGCATAGGGTGAGGGAGTCAAAGGGTTAACATGCATATTTGATACTCTGATGCATAGGGTGAGGGAGTCAAAGGGTTAACATGCATATTTGATACTCTGCATGCATAGGGTGAGGGAGTCAAAGAGTTAACATGCATATTTGATACTCTGCATGCGCATGCACACGAAAGAGGTTCAGACACTAACGTGTCTACTACATACACGTTGACCTTGACCTTGGAGGTGGGGAAACATCTCCGCCCTTCACCCACCAGGGGTGGGTGGGTGTCGTGTCTAGGGGTGGATGGAACTCAGGACCTTTTGACCGGAAGTTGGGAGTTTAGCTTAGCCACTTGACTGCTGGTGCTCAGTATCGATTTAACTGACAAGTCCTGTTTCTCTCTCTCTCTCTCTCTCTCTCTCTCTCTCTCTCTCTCTCTCTCTCTGTGTGTGTGTGTGTGTGTGTGTGTGTGTGTGTGTGTGACCCCCACCGTCGGCCCATGGACAGAGAGCTTCAGGACTGCTTTCACCACTGATCCTCAAGCCCCCAACGTTCTGTCTTCCTTGTGACATGCACTTCAGATTTGGTATAGATCAATCCCTGAACTAGTGAATGCCTTTGCTGATGTGTCGTGTGTACGTAGGCAAACAGCGTCCTCCCCCCCCCCCCAACACACACACACACGCACGTACGTACGCACGCATGCACACGCATGCACGCACGCACACGCGCGCGCGCGCACACACACACACGTACCACGCGCACGCACACACACATACGTACACACACACACACACACTCTCTCTCTCTCTCTCTCACACACAGTCACACGTACACACACACACACACGCACACACACATACACACGCACACACGCACAGACACACACTCTGTCACACACACACACACACACACACACACACACACACACACACTCACACACACACTCTCTCACCCACACACGTGCACACACACACACACACACACACACACACCTCTCTCTCTCTCTCTCTCTCTCTTTCTCTTTCTCTTTCTCTCTGTTTCGCGCTCGCGCGCACACACACACACACACACACACACTCACACACACCACACACACACACACACACACACACACACACACACACACACACACACACACACACATACACACACACACACACACACTTTCTCTCTCTCCCTCACACACACACATACACACACACACACACACACACACACACACACACACACACACACACACACACACACAGAGGACTTCACTCAGATTGATATGAAAGAGTTCTCTCCCCACCGTATCGGTTTTTCCCTCCTTTTTAACTCATTGCACCCTGCGCCGAGTTATGCCTGGGCATCACAGTGAACCGTTCCACGTGCCTACACTGGAGCATCGTTCTGGCACCAAATCTGGATCCTCTGACCTGTTTTTCTTCTCTAACCTGTAAACCACACATAGGTGGTTAAAGTGGGGACACTAGTTTTGTTGACTGATATTACTAAGCTATCAAGACTAGTTATGCTGCATCAAGACTGTGAAACTTGTCGAAATTATTGACATTTACACTAAGTATGAAACTACCATTTTTTGGTATGAAATCTATACTAGGCATAAAACTATGTGAACTTATCGAAATTATGTAAAATTATACTGGGAATAAAACAGTTTTTGATACGAAATTTAATCTGGGTATAGTTTGTGTGAACTTATTAAAATTATTGAAATCTGTACCAAGAATGAAATTACCAGTTTTTGTGGTATGAAATTTATTCTAGACAAAAGACTGTGTGAACGTATTGAAATTTATACTATGAATGAAATTGTCAGTTTTTGATATGAAATTTTAACTGGGTATAAAACTGTTAACTCACTGAAATTATTGAACTTTATACAAGGAATGAAACAATAAGTTGGGTTTTTTTTGTTTGAAATTTAGATTAGGTATAAAACTGTATGAACTTATCGAAATTATTGAAATTTATGCTAGGTATAAAACTACCAGTTTTTGGTATGAAATTCATACTAGGCATAACATTGTGTGAACTTATCGAACTTATTGAAATTTATACCAAGAATGAAACTACCACTTTTTGGTATGAAATTTGTCCTTGGTATAAAACTGTGTGAACTTATTGAAATTATTGAAATTTATACTATGAATGAAACTGTCGGTTTTTGATATGAAATTTTAACTGGGTATAAAACTGTTGTCTCATTGAAATTATTGAACTTTATACAAGGAATGAAACAATAAGTGGGTGTTTTTTTTTTTCTTCATGAAATTTAGACTAGGTATAAAACTGTATGAACTTATCGAAGTTATTGAAATTTATGCTAGGTGTAAAAACTACCAGTTTTTTTTTTTTTGGTATGAAATTTATACTAGATATAACATTGTGTGAACTTATCGAACTTATTGAAATTTATACTAGGAATGAAACTATCAGTTTTTGGTATGAACTTTATACCAGGCATAAAACTGTATGAACTTATCGAAATTATTGAACTTGATACCAGATATAAAACTACCAGTTTTTTATATGAAATTTTTACTAGGCATAAAACTGTGTGACCTTATCAAAATTATTGAACTTTATACCAGGTATAAAACTATCAGTTTTTGGTATGAAATTTATACTAGGCATAAAAACTGTGTGAACTTACCAGATCTATGGAAGTTTATACTGGAAACGAGACTAACAGTTTTTGATATGAAATTTATACTAGCCAAAACACTGTGTTAACTTATCAAAATCATTGAAAATTATATCAGTTATAAAACTACCAATTTTTGGTATGAATTTTGTACTAAGCATAAAACTGTTGACTTTGTATCAGGTCTAAATAAAATAACCAGTTTCTGATATAAAATTTTTACTAGGCATAAAATTCATTGAAATTTATACTAGGAATGTGAACTACCACTTTTTGATATGAACTTTATACAAGGCATAAAACTACCAATTGTTGGTATCTTGTGACATTCCCTGTAATTCATGGAACAGTTAAATGGGTTAACAGGGTTTTTAGTGAAGCACCTCTCCTTCAGAGGCAGCTTAGCCCCAAAAAACCGAGACAGACCAGGGAAAGCTGTCCTGACTGTAAGCTTTGCAGGTTTGATAGGGTTAAAATCACGTAGATTGATAAAGTTGATGGCCTAAACTGAAAAGTCAGGCAGATTAGGGAAACCTTCCATAACCGCCCCCCCCCCCCCCCATCCCATCACCCCAAACCTTTCATTAGCAAAGGTCTTTCACTGCTTCTTTCAACAGGAGGGAGAAGACATGCTCCTAGTGACTGGGCAGAGGTTGGAAAGGGGAAGTTGTGATTGATTAGTTCTTCGCCCAGTGCCAGGCGTAGACATGTTTACATGGAAAACTCAGCCCTCTGAATTAACCCCTAGAATTCCTTGCAGAGAAGGGAGGGAGGCGAGGGGGAGGGGAGGGAGAGGGAGGAAGGAAGGAGGGGGGGGGGTTGAAAGGGAATGCCACCACCCTGGTCAGTATTGATGTGGTTGGTTGACAGTCAGGGGGCTTGTCTTTTGCCTGACCTACTTTATCAGTCCACAAGAGGAGTGTTTGATTGAAAGACGGCCACTGTGATGTTTGTGTTCTTCACTTATGTACTTGTGTGGACTGCTGCTTCATCGATTGGTTGTCTGGGTCCACGACATTCACGCTTAACCTCAGGCGAAAAGTTACTGGTCTTCCACTTGTTTTCCGACTCATTTGTGTCTTAAGTTCATTCCCTCCCCCCCCCCCCCCCCCCCCCTCTTCAACGTGGTTTAAGACATCTGCTGGTTAATTTCAGCGGAACACAGTGGAATTGTTCGAGTTTTAACCCTTTGACTCCAGCACCCTATCCACCAAGAGAAAAAAATCTTAACTCTTTAACTCCCGCACGTATCCACCATGTTAAAAACAAAACAAAACAAAAACAACCCTTTGACTTCCTCACCCTATCCACCAGCTTCCAGTAGGAAGCTGGTGGATAGGGTGAGGGAGTCAAAGGGTTCAGTTTTTGTTTTTACTAGCATGGTTGACAACGCAGGATTCTGGTTGGCAGTGTGCGGGAGTCAAAGGGTTAACAAATATGCTGGATGATTTGATCGGAGCAGAGAGGAATTGTTTGAGTGTTTGTTTAGAAGTGTCCAAGTCGTATCCTTCCACTAGTCCCTGTTGAAGAATCTGCCACTGGAGTTTGCCTGACTACACACACAGCAGCATGTGAAGATGGCGCCCGTGGGGATGCCAGGGGCTCTTTTAGTATAAATAGTATCCCCACCTTCTGGAAATTCTGTGCTAGAAATTTCCTCTTTTCTGTCATTCTCTTTGTTTCTGCCTTGTTTCATTGCTTTCTGTCATTTCTACCTATCATTTTCTGCCTTAATGGTCCATTCACCTGTATGTGTTCGATAAAGTTTTATGTACTTTTTCTTAGGATTGATAATTGGGTACATGTATTAAGTGCATTTTTGTCTCTAGGGAGGTGAGATATGCGGAAGCAATTTCAGGTATTTTATGCCTATTTTTATATATGAGGCCTACTACCTGGACTATGTTTTACCTAGTCTATATTTGTTGATAGTATAAGTCTGATTGATTCAGTCGTTGATTGACGGTCCTGTTTGAATTTGGGTTCAAACCTCGTGCAGTAGACAGTCATCATCATCATCATCATCATCATCATCATCATCATCATCATCATCATCATCATCATCACTATGTACTCTGCTGTATAGCGTTGGCGATCATGGCCCTCCATACGAATCTATCCCTTGTCACTGCAAGTATACCTTCCACCCTCTCTGTCCTCAGCCGCCCTGCAAATCCGTCCAGTATTTCCTCCCTGGGTCTACTTGCTGTGGTCTTTCCCTCCAGCTTTCCTGTTGTGACCAGGCGCTCTAATTCCCCTTTCCTCATAAAATGGCTTATAAATGTTGCTTGTCTTTTCCTAGTAGGCAATATTGATCTGGTTTATTGAGTCTTTGAGTTGAGTTCGGGTGACATACCCACGTCATTGTTACCGTTTATCTGATTGGTGTAGTGATTGTAAGGCTGGAAGTGTGTTGAACGGGTCCTTAACCCTTTGACTCCTGCACCCTATCCACCAACAGCAAAAAGTGAACCTTTTGATTCCCTCACTTCATCCACCCGTTTCCCGCAGGAAGCTGGTGGATAGGGCGAGGGAATCATTAGGTTAAGTTTTTCCTTTGCTAACTTGGTTGACAATGCAGGATGGTAATGAACAGGGTGCGGGAGTCAAAGGGTTAAGTTTTGATGTACCTTGGATGATTCTAGTGTCACTGACAGGATGAGCTGTCTGTTACCGTGGGCAGCTGAACGTGGAGTTTTGATTTCTTATCTAGCGATTAGTACATGTAGTGATGTTTCTCCCAGACTTTGCATGGATCTCAAAATATGTTTCAACTGTTACCCCAACCCACCCTGCCTGTCTTTGTCTGTATCTGTCTGTCTCTCTCTCTATATGTTTGTCTGTGTGTCTGTCTGTCTCTCTCTCTATATGTCTGTGTGTGTGTGTGTGTGTCTGTCTGTCTGTCTGTCTGTCTCTCTCTCTCTCTCTCTCTCTCTGTCTCCCCCCCCACCCCCCTTCGCTCTCTGACTTCAGAATGTAGAATGTTTTAATCTGAGAAGTCTGAACACCCTGTCTGTCTGTCTGTCTGTCTGTCTGTCTGTCTGTCTGTATCTCTCTCTCTCTTTCTCTCTGTCTGTTCCTCCCTCCTCTCTCTTTCTTTCTCTCTCTCTCTCTCTGTTCCTCCCTCCTCTCTCTCTCTCTCTCTGTTCCTCACTCCTCTCTCTCTATCTCTCTCTCTGTTCCTCCCTCCTCTCTCTCTCTGTTCCTCCCTCCTTTCTCGATCTCTCTCTCTCTGT
>JAPXFY010000778.1:40000-47537 GCA_030674185.1 Monoplex corrugatus
CTGTAGTCACGGTTGTTGGTGCTGTTATTTAGTGCTGCTGAGCACCTACTGTTGTTACAACTACACCTGTAGTCACGGTTGTTGGTGCTGTTATTTAGTGCTGCTGATGCACCTACTGTTGTTACAACTACCTGTAGTCACGGTTGTTGGTGCTGTTATTTAGTGCTGCTATGCTACTACTGTTGTTACAACTACTCTGTAGTCACGGTTGTTGGTGCTGTTATTTAGTGCTGCTGATGTACCTACTGTTGTTACAACTACCTGTAGTCACGGTTGTTGGTGCTGTTATTTAGTGCTGCTGATGTACCTACTGTTGTTACAACTACACCTGTAGTCACGGTTGTTGGTGCTGTTATTTAGTGCTGCTGATGTACCTACTGTTGTTACAACTACTTCTGTAGTCACGGTTGTTGGTGCTGTTATTTAGTGCTGCTGATGCACCTACTGTTGTTACAACTACACCTGTAGTCACGGTTGTTGGTGCTGTTATTTAGTGCTGCTGATGTACCTACTGTTGTTACAACTACTTCTGTAGTCACGGTTGTTGGTGCTGTTATTTAGTGCTGCTGATGTACCTACTGTTGTTACAACTACTTCTGTAGTCACGGTTGTTGGTGCTGTTATTTAGTGCTGCTGATGTACCTACTGTTGTTACAACTACACCTGTAGTCACGGTTGTTGGTGCTGTTATTTAGTGGTGCTGATGTACCTACTGTTGTTACAACTACTCCTGTAGTCACGGTTGTTGGTGTTGTTATTTAGTGCTGCTGATGCACCTACTGTTGTTACAACTACTTCTGTAGTCACGGTTGTTGGTGCTGTTATTTAGTGCTGCTGATGTACCTACTGTTGTTACAACTACACCTGTAGTCACGGTTGTTGGTGCTGTTATTTAGTGCTGCTGATGTACCTACTGTTGTTACAACTACACCTGTAGTCACGGTTGTTGGTGTTGTTATTTAGTGCTGCTGATACACCTACTGTTGTTACAACTACTCCTGTAGTCACGGCTGTTGGTGCTGTTATTTAGTGGTGCTGATGTACCTACTGTAGCTGTACAACAAGGACTGCTAGCGCCACTGCTGTAACTAGGGTACTACTACTTTTGTTACTGATAATACTACATGTATTACTGCTGCTACTTCTGCTGCTGTTGTCGCTGCTGCTGTTACGAAGGAGCAGGGAGTTTCAGTCTTTTTCGCCTAATTTTTGTATTTGGTGTTTGTGATCTTACGCTTGACAAAGGCCAGTTGTCTGATTGTATGTTAGATACGCGTTCTGATTCTATTTTCGTGGGTTTTTTCTTTCTGGTTCCTGTTACTATTTTGCCAAGTTACACTGCGATTTCTGTCAGCATCATTACTGTTGGTGTTGGTAGGTGGTAACCAAGTTACACTGCGATTTCTGTCAGCATCATTACTGTTGGTGTTGGTAGGTGGTAACCAAGTTACACTGCGATTTCTGTCAGCATCATTACTGTTGGTGTTGGTAGGTGGTAACCAAGTTACACTGCGATTTCTGTGAGCATCATTACTGTTGGTGTTGGTAGGTGGTAACCAAGTTACACTGCGATTTCTGTCAGCATCATTACTGTTGGTGTTGGTAGGTGGTAACCAAGTTACACTGCGATTTCTGTCAGCATCATTACTGTTGGTGTTGGTAGGTGGTAACCAAGTTACACTGCGATTTCTGTCAGCATCATTACTGTTGGTGTTGGTAGGTGGTAACCAAGTTACACTGCGATTTCTGTCAGCATCATTACTGTTGGTGTTGGTAGGTGGTAACCAAGTTACACTACGATTTCTGTCAGCATCATTACTGTTGGTGTTGGTAGGTGGTAACCAAGTTACACTGCGATTTCTGTCAGCATCATTACTGTTGGTGTTGGTAGGTGGTAACCAAGTTACACTGCGATTTCTGTCAACATCATTACTGTTGGTGTTGGTAGGTGGTAACCAAGTTACACTACGATTTCTGTCAGCATCATTACTGTTGGTGTTGGTAGGTGGTAACCAAGTTACACTGCGATTTCTGTCAGCATCATTACTGTTGGTGTTGTTGGTAGGTGGTAACCAAGTTACACTGCGATTTCTGTCAGCATCATTACTGTTGGTGTTGGTAGGTGGTAACCAAGTTACACTGCGATTTCTGTCAGCATCATTACTGTTGGTGTTGGTAGGTGGTAACCAAGTTACACTGCGATTTCTGTCAGCATCATTACTGTTGGTGTTGTTGGTAGGTGGTAACCAAGTTACACTGCGATTTCTGTCAGCATCATTACTGTTGGTGTTGTTGGTAGGTGGTAACCAAGTTACACTGCGATTTCTGTCAGCATCATTACTGTTGGTGTTGTTGGTAGGTGGTAACCAAGTTACACTACAATTTCTGTCAGCATCATTACTGTTGGTGTTGTTGGTAGGTGGTAACCAAGTTACACTGCGATTTCTGTCAGCATCATTACTGTTGGTGTTGTTGGTAGGTGGTAACCAAGTTACACTGCGATTTCTGTCAGCATCATTACTGTTGGTGTTGGTGTTGGTAGGTGGTAACCAAGTTACACTACGATTTCTGTCAGCATCATTACTGTTGGTGTTGGTGTTGGTAGGTGGTAACCAAGTTACACTGCGATTTCTATCAGCATCATTACTGTTGGTGTTGTTGGTAGGTGGTAACAGTCATACTTCTTTATTCAGTCGTTTGCCTGTTGTTTGCTTCAGATGGACATCGACAGGTAAAGAATAATCATCCCAACACTTAACTCATCCTGTCTACCAGCTTCCTGTCCACTTTGCGGGAGCTTACGCATTCATAGAAGCTGGGATACCTCAGTGGCTAATCGTTATTTTTTGTTATTTTTGTTTAAAGCCCAGCCGACTGCGTAGAGCCATATCAGGGCTATAACCATTTCAAAACATACACAATACTTCAACAGGTGGGTGGGGGGGGGGGGGGTTAAGTACACAATTCAGTACATTCGCGCACATGATCTAAGCGCATTGACTACTCCAATTTATCGCACAGGGGATTTTAAAAAAAGATACCTGAATATAAATTCAAACATAACTAAGGACACTAAAACATATATAAAAACAGGCCTAAATTACCTAAAACTGCTTCCACGTATCTCACTTCTCTAGAGCCAAAGATGCACTTTGTACATGTACCCAATTATCACTCCTAAGAGAAAGCACGTAAGACTTTATCGAACATATACAGGTGAATGGCCTAGCAAGGCAGAAACTAATTGGAAGGAAGAAAGCAAAGGAGGAAGAAAGAGACAAAGAGAAGTGACAGAAAAGAAGAAATTTGAAGCACAGAATTTCCAGACGGTGGGGATACTATTTATACTGAAAGAGCCCCCGGCATCCCCACGAGGATACCTCAGTGGCTGCAAATCTTCACGTTACCAGTTCTGATGAAATGTTTATGTGGAGGGCGGTGGAGAACTTGAGAAGGACTGTGGGTGGGTGGGTGAGGAGGCAGTTGCGAGCAATTGGAATCATTCCTGGCTCCAGGGTGTTTTAACACAGGGATTTTTTTTAATCAGAACGTATGCACTCTTTTTTGGCGTTTCGATCGAGAAAGGCACATTTAAGCTAACTTCACACTTTTTTTTTTCAGACAAAGTGGTAATGCTTCTGAAAAGAAATAACAGCAGAAAAAAGTTATATTTGAGACGGCAGCTTTTCTTTTCTACGCAATGCTACAAGCATGTTGAGATCTTTCCGCTTTCGCCATTCCTCTATAACAAGTCATAACTGTTATATTTTTCGCCTTACAGATGGTCAAGCCATTGTAACGACCTCCCTTTCTTTTTATACCTAAATTGTTTCGTAAAAATGCAGATCTTGTACTTGTCAAGGTCACTGTGACCTTGAAGAAGGTTCTGTTGAAATAAAACTTGATAGCCGTCGAGGATGATGGTAACCTGTTGTAACAGTGAAAGTTAGGCTAATAAAATACCAGTGTAAAATATAGACTAGGTAAAACATAGTCTAGGTAGGGCCTCAAGACCTGGCCAGCTCATGGGTTTATGTGCAGGCTTAAGGCATGTGCCATGATCACCATACATGTGGCACCTGTGACGTTAGTGCATATGGAATTCGTTCCGAGCGCGGAGATGTCATCTTGAGAACTGAAACTGAAACAGTGAAAGCAGATTGTAAATATTTTTTGGAAATTGCAAAGAAAATGCTGTTCACACACACTTTCCATAAACAGTACTGCTTCAGCCACTATTTTTTTTTTTGGAGGGGGGGGGGGGGGGAGGGGAAGAGGGTATGTTTCCTGTGTGGTCTTGACTTTCAGAGCATATATTTACAAATTTGTGCTTTTGCAGCTTGTTGGTCAATGCCAGGGGGAACAATTTTTCTTTAGAACAATTTAGAAAGGAATAAAAGGGGGGGAAAAAAAAAGTGAAAAAACCACCACAACATATCAAGTCTTTTTTCTTCGAGGATCAAATGTAACACAATTTCTATTGAAGATCTGCAAATATTTTCTGCTGAATCCAAAACAAGTGTGACTGCCCGCGTTCAAACAAGCAGGAACCAGGGGGAAAAAAAACCCACGAAAAAAGAACCAGAACGCGTATTTAATACAACCAGACAAGACAGGCGCAAATTTGTCAAGCGTAAGATCGATCACAAACAAACACCAGATAAAGAACTTAGGAGGAAACTTCCCTGCTGCTTCGTCCTGAGTTGAGAAAAGGAATCCCCTGGGACAGAGCAGCAGGGAAGTTTCAGCCTTTTTCTCCTAATTTTTGTATTTGGTGTTTGTTTGTTTGTGATCTTACGCTTGACAAAGGCCAGTTGTCCGAAAATTTGCGCCTGCCTTGTCTGGTTGTGGTAAATACGCGTTCGTATTCTTTTTTTTTTTTTTTTTTTTTTTTTTTCGTGTTTTTTTTTTTTCGTGTTTTTTTTTTTTTTTTTTTTTTTTTTTTTTTTTTTTCTGGTTCGTATTTTCTGCTGACTTTGTACCTGTGCCAGACCTTGGCCCTATACAGTACATTGTGGCTGTGCAACGGGATCTGTGGAGATTAGTAACAGTGCCGGCCAGTACAGTGTACGTAGGCTATTCAAACATCGACTTCCCCCCCGAAAAGTGTGCTGCGGTGATTGATGGACGTCTGTGAGGATGATGGAAGAAGAAGGCGGTTTGTCTGGGCTAAAATAAACTTCCCGTGTCTACCACACCAGAGTTGCAGAAAAAATAACAAAGTCGGGCAAAGAAGGAAAAAAACATTCATGAAATCTCTCAGCATCGCCAGTCTTCCGTAACAGTCACCAGCGGGCCTCCCCCTCCCCACCCACCCGCCCGCACCCCGACGCCCCTACCCCCCCCCCCCCCACAATTAGCAACATCTCGATAATCATCTTTCTTTTTTCAGGTCACCAGTTTTTACAGATTCTCCGAAGACCTGCGGCGATTTCTATCGACTTTCTGCCCGCTAGACATCTGTCTGCAGAAAAATTGTCAATGTACATCGGATCTGGAAGGAGTGGAAATCGGTTTTAGCGGTGCTGGCCGGCCCATAGGCCATTTCAAACATTAACTCTCCCCGCCCCCCTCAACCTCCACCCCCCCCCCGGAAAGTGTGCGGTAATTGATGGATGTCTGTCTCAGGATGATTAGGGGGGTGGGGTGGGGGGGCTTGTCAAGTCAATTTCATTACCTGTCTGTCAGTGAGGAATTGCAGGAAGGTATAAAGCACAAGTCTAAAAGCAGAGTCCATCTGGTTGTTGGTACAGTCCCTCGTGTTTCGGCAAACTGGGGTAGCAATTGGAAACATGGGTGGATCAAAGAGTAAGAGTACTGTAAAGATACATAGCCTGCAGAAGCTGGTGGACAGGGTGAGAGAGTCAGAGGGTTTTTACTTTGTTAGCATGGTTGACAGTGCAGGATGTTGGTGGACAGGGTGAGGGAGTCAGAGGGTTAAGTTTTTGCTTTGCTAGCATGGTTGACAGTGCAGGATGCTGGTGGATAGGGTGAGGGAGTCAGAGGGTTAAGTTTTTGCTTTGCTAGCATGGTTGACAGTGCAGGATGCTGGTGGATAGGGTGAGGGAGTCAGAGGGTTAAGTTTTTGCTTTGCTAGCATGGTTGACAGTACAGGATGCTGGTGGACAGGTGAGAGAGTCAAAGGGTTAAGTTTTGCTTTGTGAGCATGGTTGACAGTGCTGGCTGGCAGCGGAGGCAACGAGGTCGTTGACCAACTGGCCCACACAGTGTCATTAAAGGTGAACGCTCTCGCTCTGACATTTCTGACGCAGACCTGAAATAGCCTAAAACACACGCTTGTGCATAACGTCTCCAACAAGGACAGGATACCCGAATGGATAACAAGCTTTCCCAGATCTGTCTGTCTGTCTGTCTGTCTGTCTGTCTCTCTCATTCTGTCTCTTTCTCATTCTGTTTCTCTCTCTCTCTCTGTTTCTCTCTCTATGTTCTCCAATTTAAGATTGTTTTTTTATGTCTTAGATTTCCTATGTTTCACGTTCTTAATATTATTCTCTCTCTCTCTCTCTCTCCTCTCTCTCCTCTCCTCTCTTTCTCCCCTCTCTGTCTCTGTCTCTCTCCCTCCCTCCTCTCTCTCTCACTCTGTCCTCTCTTTCTTCCCTCTGTCACTCTGTCTCTCACTCTCTGTCTGTCTCTCTGTGTGTCTGTCTCTGTCTCTCTTTTCTTTCTCTCTCTATCTCTCTCTCCAAAGGCAGCACACTTTGCGGGGACCAATGCACCCAAAATGAAACACTCCAGAGAGTCCACCTCATGGGGAGAGACAATAACTCAAAGAGCTATCTATACCTCTAAGCTTGTCTGTTGTTTATGGTAGAGAATGATTTGAGTGAGAGACACAAAAGGATCAGTACTGTCAGTTCCTGTTCACAGCAAAACGGTGCTGGTGGAGCCTTTTATTCCAGTGATAAGACATGTACTGGTGAATTTTCAACCATAGAAAACAGAAGTATGAACAGTTTAATTTAGTCTTAAAAAAAGTGTTTTATTTAATTAAGGCGTCCGAGTTGATTTTTTTTTCTCCCAGTTATCTCAAAACGATTGTTCGTTTTATTAACGTAGACATGCAGCTTTTATTTTTTCAATTAGTAAAACTAAACTAACAGGCTAACTGTGTTTTAAAATGAATTGTGAACTTGCAGTTAGGGATATTCAATCGACATAGGAGTGTTCTCCACCACTCCTGAGCAGTTAGGGATATTCAATCGACATAGGAGTGTTCTCCACCACTCCTGAGCAGTTAGGGATATTCAATCGACATAGGAGTGTTCTCCACCACTCCTGAGCAGTTAAGGGATATTCAATCGACATAGGAGTGTTCTCCACCACTCCTGAAAACTTCACAGTTTTCTAGGACGGCGTCCCTCTGGACATGGCTTGTCTGCCACGTTTCCAGAAGCGTGCACGTAGGCTAACGTTAACAAGTAGTTTGATGCTTACTGCTTTCCTCTTTTCTGTCACTCTCTTTGTTTCTGCCTTGTGGCTTTGCTGTCTTCATTTCTTCCTGTCTTTTTCTGCCTTA
>JAPXFY010007782.1:0-10146 GCA_030674185.1 Monoplex corrugatus
GTCGCGTTTGTGTTCGTCTGTTGGAGGGGGGATATGTCCCGTTTGTGTTCATCTGTTGGAGGGGGGATATGTCCCGTTTGTGTTCGTCTGTTGGAGGGGGATATGTGGCGTTTGTGTATATCTGTAGGAGGGGGGATATGTGGCGTTTGTGTTCGTCTGTTGGAGAGGGGGTATGTGGCGTTTGTGTTCGTCTGTTGGAGGGGGGGTATGTGGCGTTTGTGTTCGTCTGTTGGAGGGGGGGTATGTGGCGTTTGTGATCGTCTGTTGGAGGGGGGTATGTGGCGTTTGTGTTCGTCTGTTGGAGAGGGGTATGTGGCGTTTGTGTTCGTCTGTTGGAGAGGGGGTATGTGGCGTTTGTGTTCGTCTGTTGGAGAGGGGGTATGTGGCGTTTGTGTTCGTCTGTTGGAGAGGGGGTATGTGGCGTTTGTGATCGTCTGTTGGAGGGGGGTATGTGGCGTTTGTGTTCGTCTGTTGGAGGGGGGGTATGTGGCGTTTGTGTTCGTCTGTTGGAGGGGGATATGTGGCGTTTGTGTTCGTCTGTTGGAGGGGGATATGTGGCGTTTGTGTTCGTCTGTTGGAGGGGGGGTATGTGGCGTTTGTGTTCGTCTGTTGGAGGGAGGATATCTCGACGGCAAACCTGATTGTTATGAGGTAAGAGTTGGGGAGAGAGAGGGAAGGGCGACAAGAAACGGTTAAATTCAAATCGTGACTCGTGCGTGCCGTGTAAGTCTTTGAACTTTGTCTGGATATAGCATGTATCCACCCAATAGCTTGCTGTTAATAACTGTTGCGTTACTAGGGAACTGGTGTAGAAGTGGCTTGTTACTTTACTGTGATATAGCGCTAATTGTATGGCTGTTTTTGAGATACAGATTGCGTAAAGTCAGCTTTAAAAATTGACATGGCATGTTCGACACAATTTGGTAGCTGTGACCACATAGTAGGTCGGTGGTGGTTATCATTAGTACAGACGATACCATCAGTTTTGTGGATACCATCAGTACTGTGGATACATCAGTATGGTGGATACATCAGTATTGTGGATACATCAGTATTGTGGATACATCAGTATTGTGGATACATCAGTATTGTAATATCATCACTATGGTGAATGCACCAATATTGCAGATACCATAAGAATGGTTGATACATCAGTATGGTTGATACTATCAGTATTGTGGACACTATCAGTATAGTGGGTACTATCAGTATGACGGATACTATCACTATGGTGGATACCATCAGTATGGCGGATACCATAAGTACAGTGGATACCATCAGTATGGTGGATACCATAGTATTATGGATACCATTACCACAGGAGCAGAGACCGTGTCAACTGGCGATTCTTCGTGACAAAGAGTGGAGCTCCCAACGTCGTCCACGGCGATGGAGATAGATGAGATGAGATAGATGAAATGGGTAAAGGATGGAGATGTTTCTGATATCCAAGGTTACTGTAATATAGATGAGATGGGTAAAGGATGGAGATGTTTCTGATATTAAAGGTTACTGTAAAATAGATGAAATGGGTAAAGGATGGAGATGTTTCTGATATCCAGTGTTACTGTAATATAGATAAGATGGGTAAAGGAAGGAGATGTTTCTGATATTAAAGGTTACTGTAATATAGATAAGATGGGTAAAGGATGGAGATGTTTCTGATATCCAGTGTTACTGTAATATAGATAAGATGGGTAAAGGATGGAGATGTTTCTGATATCCAGTGTTACTGTAATATAGATAAGATGGGTAAAGGATGGAGATGTTTCTGATATCCAGTGTTACTGTAATATAGATAAGATGGGTAAAGGATGGAGATGTTTCTGATATCCAAGGTTACTGTAATATAGATAAGATGGGTAAAGGATGGAGATGTTTCTGATATCCAGTGTTACTGTAATATAGATAAGATGGGTATTGGATAGAGATGTTTCTGATATCCAGTGTTACTGTAATATAGATAAGATGGGTAATGGATGGAGATGTTTCTGATATCCAGTGTTTCTGTAATATAGATAAGATGGGTAATGGATGGAGATGTTTCTGATATCCAGTGTTACTGTAATATAGATAAGATGGGTAATGGATGGGGATGTTTCTGATATACAGTGTTACTGTAATATAGATGAGATGGGTAAAGGATGGAGATGTTTCTGATATCCAAGGTTACTGTAATATAGATGAAATGGGTAAAGGATGGAGATGTTTCTGATATCCAGTGTTACTGTAATATAGATGAGATGGGTAATGGATGGGGATGTTTCTGATATCCAGTGTTACTGTAATATAGATAAGATGGGTAAAGGATGGGGATGTTTCTGATATCCAGTGTTAATGTAATATAGATAAGATGGGTAAAGGATGGAGATGTTTCTGATATCCAGTGTTACTGTAATGTAGATAAGATGGGTAAAGGATGGAGATGTTTCTGATATCCAATGTTACTGTAATATAGATAAGATGGGTAAAGGATGGGGATGTTTCTGATATCCAGTGTTACTGTAATATAGATGAGATGGGTAAAGGATGGAGATGTTTCTGATATCCAGTGTTACTGTAATGTAGATAAGATGGGTAATGGATGGAGATGTTTCTGATATCCAGTGTTACTGTAATATAGATGAGATGGGCAATGGATGGAGATGTTTCTGATATCCAGTGTTACTGTAATATAGAAGAGATGGGTAATGGATGGAGATGTTTCTGATATCCAGTGTTACTGTAATATAGATAAGATGGTAAAGGATGGAGATGTTTCTGATATCCAGTGTTACTGTAATATAGATCAGATGGGTAAAGGAGATGTTTCTGATATCCAAGGTTACTGTAATATAGATAAGATGGGTAAAGGATGGGGATGTTTCTGCTATCCAGTGTTACTGTAATATAGATAAGATGGGTAAAGGATGGAGATGTTTACAATATCCAGTGTTACAGTAATATAGATAAGATGGGTAAAGGATGGAGATGTTTCTGATATCCAGTGTTTCTGTAATATAGATCAGATGGTTAAGGATGGAGATGTTTCTGATATCCAAGGTTACTGTAATATAGATAAGATGGGTAATGGATGGAGATGTTTCTGATATCCAGTGTTTCTGTAATATAGATAAGATGGGTAATGGATGGAGATGTTTCTGATATCCAGTGTTGCTGTAATATAGATAAGATGGGTAATGGATGGAGATGTTTCTGATATCCAAGGTTACTGTAATATAGATAAGATGGGTAATGGATGGAGATGTTTCTGATATCCGATGTTACTGTAATATAGATAAGATGGGTAATGTATGGAGATGTTTCTGATATCCAGTGTTACTGTAATATAGATAAGATGGGTAATGGATGGAGATGTTTCTGATATCCAATGTTACTGTAATATAGATGAAATGGGTAAAGGATGGAGATGTTTCTGATATCCAGTGTTACTATAATATAGATAAGATGGGTAAAGGATGGAGATGTTTCTGATATCCAATGTTAATGTAATATAGATAAGATGGGTAAAGGATGGAGATGTTTCTGATATCCAGTGTTACTGTAATATAGATGAGATGGGTAATGGATGGGGATGTTTCTGATATCCAGTGTTACTGTAATATAGATAAGATGGGTAATGGATGGAGATGTTTCTGATATCCAAGGTTACTGTAATATAGATAAGATGGGTAATGGATGGAGATGTTTCTGATATCCAATGTTACTGTAATATAGATAAGATGGGTAATGGATGGAGATGTTTCTGATATCCAGTGTTACTGTAATATAGATAAGATGGGTAATGGATGGAGATGTTTCTGATATCCAATGTTACTGTAATATAGATAAGATGGGTAAAGGATGGAGATGTTTCTGATATCCAGTGTTACTGTAATATAGATAAGATGGGTAAAGGATGGAGATGTTTCTGATATCCAATGTTAATGTAATATAGATAAGATGGGTAAAGGACGAAGATGTTTCTGATATCCAGTGTTACTGTAATAAAGATAAGATGGGTAATGGATGGGATGTTTCTGATATCCAATGTTACTGTAATATAGATAAGATGGGTAAAGGATGGAGATGTTTCTGATATCCATTGTTAATGTAATATAGATAAGATGGGTAAAGGACGGAGATGTTTCTGATATCCAGTGTTACTGTAATATAGATAAGATGGGTAAAGGATGGAGATGTTTCTGATATCCAGTGTTAATGTAATATAGATAAGATGGGTAAAGGACGGAGATGTTTCTGATATCCAGTGTTACTGTAATATAGATAAGATGGGTAAAGGACGGAGATGTTTCTGATATCCAATGTTAATGTAATATAGATAAGATGGGTAAAGGACGAAGATGTTTCTGATATCCAGTGTTACTGTAATAAAGATAAGATGGGTAATGGATGGGGATGTTTCTGATATCCAGTGTTACTGTAATATAGATAAGATGGGTAAAGGATGGAGATGTTTCTGATATCCATTGTTAATGTAATATAGATAAGATGGGTAAAGGACGGAGATGTTTCTGATATCCTGTGTTACTGTAATATAGATAAGATGGGTAAAGGATGGAGATGTTTCTGATATCCATTGTTAATGTAATATAGATAAGATGGGTAAAGGACGGAGATGTTTCTGATATCCAGTGTTACTGTAATATAGATAAGATGGGTAAAGGACGGAAATGTTTCTGATATCCAGTGTTACTGTAATATAGATGAAATGGGTAAAGGATGGAGATGTTTCCGATATCCAAGGTTATTTGATATGTGTGCAGACTTGTTATTGCCTAGACCCTGTTCGTGTGTTTACGCATGTAGAACATCATGGGTGCACTTTAACCTTTTGATTCCCTCACCCTGTCCACCAGCATCCTGCAATGTCAACCATGCTGGCAAAGCAAAACCATAGCGCTCTGATTCCCTCACCCTTTCCACCAGCTTCGTGCTGGATAAGATGAGGGACTGAAGGGGTCATGTTTTTGCAGTTGGCAGACAGGGTGCAGGAGTAAAAGATTGAAAGATCCTGCAAGTATGTCGATATCCTAATATGGCTGTAGTAGTCGGCTGGGCTATAAGCGATATGAACTGAATGTCGATACCACTGACTTGTTGAAACGTAATACCCAGGTATGGATGCTGATTAAAGATGGAGTATGCAGACTGTGCAGTAACATACTATATGCACCATGTGGAAACCCCACCGACCAACGTCCATACGAATATCCAAGAAAAATTGGAGCGCTTAAAAACGAAACAAAAACAAACAAAACACAAACTTCTTACCTTACCAGTTACAACGGGGACCGAGTACAGAAGCACCAGAAAAGAACACGAACTTGCACTCTGTGGCGATTACACCAGATCTTTCCAACTTCTGAAAAGAAAAAAAACAATCAAACAAAAAACAATGAGAAATGACGTTAACAAAACGATCCATGCTGACACGCGTTTATTTCAAAGATTCACATGACAAAAGTGCATGCATTTCAATTGTCCTTCACTAATCTTGTGTAATTATCTGCCTTGACTGTCATTTGAACAACTTTGAGGCAAAAATCACGTTAGTTTTCTTCTTGTTTTTTCTCTCTCTGTGCCCCCCCCCCCCCCCCCCCCCTACCCTGCCAGCCACTTTAAAAAAAATCTTCTACTTCTTCAAAAACAAAACGACAGAAAAAGGTGAGGTGAAGTGTGTCAAGACCTTAGCGACTTATTTATGGGCAATTTGGAGGACTCTTGCAAGGGTGCAACTTAGAAAAAGTCAAAAAACGGAAAGGGATCCAGGGGCCTACGGGCTCCTCGTGAGGTACAGGGGCAGCGCCCGTATGGGGGGTCTGGGGGGCATAACTGCCCAGACGCTGAAGCTTTTGTAAAAATAAAACTGAATCTTAAGCTTTCTCCTGCAATTAGATTCAAGAAAAACAGCAGATGCTTTTCATCCTATTTGAGACAATTTCAAGTATCTTTATAACTGCTCGGTCGATTTTCACACACACCACAGGCGACGGGAATTATCTTTGTATCTTTCTCCTCTAGCCATTCCAAACGCCATTTCTTCTTGACAGTTGCGTCGATTAAGGCGACATATTTGCCTTCTTTCACTGCTGGCATCGTGAAGTTCGCTCAACATGCGAAGCTCGAAAATGGCGGCGATTTCACGGAAGTTGATGCGAGATTTCGCAACGGAGCATGTGCATTAACTTTCATAGCTTCATTCACAAAAGAGTGCTTCCCCTTTCCTTTCTACACCGGAGAGTAACCGTCGCAAAACATTCACGTTCGATAAACGATTTTAGACCACCAAACCCCCCCCCCCCCCAAAAAAAAAAAACCACAAAAACAACAACAACAACAAAAAAACCAAGCAACCAACCAAACAAACAAAAAACCGACCCTATCTCGGCGATTTTTTCGAAAAACGGATTTTCCGTTTCTGACTCTTTTGAAAAACAGATTTCGTCGAACGGAAAAAGTTGCACCCATGCTCTTGCTATGACTGAATTAGCCAATCCTAACAGACTTTGCTTGTTGCTGACTTTGTTTGTTGCATATCAAATGAAGACTTCGACCAGAGCGGGAATTAAATATATTTAACTCGTTGTCTTTCGACGTTATTGAAGAATTGTTCCCCCCCCCCCCCCCCCCACTTTTTTTTCCTAAAGTTTTTAACGGATCTGAACCGTTTCATTTGATATGCAACAAACAAAGTCAGTAACAAGCAAAGTCTGTTAGGATTGGCTAATTCAGTCATAGACTGAAAGTTCTATGCTGCTTTTGTCCAGTGTGAGAAAAGAAATAAACTGACTAAAATGACATCATAATGTGTTTTTGAGTCAATTGCAGAATTCATCTCACTTCCGCCCTGACATCATATTTACTCAAAAACACATATGATGTCATTTTAGTCAGTTTATTCCTTTCTCACACTGGACAGAGCAGCAGGGAAGTTTCTTTTTCTCCTGATTCTTGTATCTGGTGTTTGTTTGTTTGTTTGTGATCTTACGTTCAGCAAAGGCCTGTTGGCCGAAAATTTGCGCCTGTCTTGTCTTGTATCAAATATGCGTTCTTATTCTTTTCTCGTGTTTTTTTTCTGTTTCAATGGTTATCGTCGTCATAACGAAAAAACAAACAAAAAACTATAGCTGAACTCACTCACACACAGAGTTCAGGCCCAATATCTGGCTTGGTCACTAGATATGTGTAAATACCTGGCTTGACCTTCAATGTAGACGTAGGAAAAAGTCATCTTGACATCCACAGGGCGGCATAACATGATAATATTACAGAACTGGGTTACCTTCTCAACGAGAAATGATTACTATGTTAGAAAACAAAGTACAAGCATAATGTAACCTATGCCTTTCGTTGTAAACTACCAGAATTTTACTAGACTGGAAACAACTTTAGCTTACGGGTTATCTCTCAGTTCGCTTCGAATTAAATTCAGTAAAACCGTCAAATGTATCTGTAATGAGATCATGTAACAGTTGATCAGCTTTTCTGTTGCCAGGAAAAGCGACCTCATTTCCCTGCACTATTTTATTAATCTAAAACCAAAGACGATACAGAAATAACATCTTTGTCTGAAAGAGAAAGACAGCCGATTTCACTCTGTGTCCACATACTGTTCGACATTAACTGCACAGTCCAGTAAGACTTTCTTTGATTAACCATTTGGCTCCCGCACCCTATCCACCAACTGTAAAAACTTAACTTTGACTCCCTCACCCTATCCACCAGCTTCCTCCAGGAAACTGGTGGAGAAGGTCAGGGGGTCAAAGGATTAAGTTATTGCTTTGCTTTGCTAGCATAGTTGACAGTGCAGGATTCTGGTGGACAGGGTGCGGGAGTTAAAGGGTTAAGTTTGACTGTTCTTTACCTGTAACTTCGTCCCCCCCCCCCCCCTGTTTGTTTGCTCCTTGGGTTTTTTTTTAATATTCCATGAAAGTTACAACTCTTTTCAACTCCATAACATAATCCAACGCTCTACCCCTTTGCCTTGCTTGTCAGCAAAAAAACGACTTTTCATACACCTACAATACACACACATTACACACACACGTATACACACACACACGCGCGCGCACACACACACACACACACACATACAAACACGCACACGCGCGCACACACCCACACGTCCGTACGCAGTCCACTTTATAGAAACATGAATGTTCTAAAACTCTCTAATTACTTATCTTTTTTCGTTAACTTGTTCGATACTACATTATCATCTTAACAATATTCAATATTCTAATGATTTCATGATGTAATCCGCCTTGCACACTTCTTTTATCTCATTCATTTATCTGTTTATGTAGGTGTCTATTTATCCGTTTCCTTTTTCATTATTGCTTTTTTCCATCTCAAGCGCATATGTGAATACACGTTAAAACAAGCAAAGAACGAATAGACATGCACATTTAAATATGTGTATAGATACTCTTTTGCTACGTTTCAATGATTAGTATTTATTTATATACATGCACACATTACAGGTATATTCATACATGTCAAAAGAGTCAAAGCATTAAGTTATTGCAGCTTGTGGATAGAGTGAGGGAGTCGAAGGGTTCAGATGGCAGCGGTCAGACCAGTTTTTCGTCTTGTGGGTTAGGATAAGCAAGAACACTGACCTCATGGCAACCATCTTTCAAGGAAAAAAAAACAGTCAAAAAGGAAGAAAGGCAGACCTCCAATCTCATACATCGAGAACATAACCAACATCAAGTGGCCTAAATATTCAAGAAATTGTCAACGAAAGTCAAGACAGAGCGGTCTGAATCGTGGTGTGTAAGTGTCGAAGTGTGCAGCGGCCAACACCGAACCCTGTGATGCCGACAGGTGAGACGGGTGAGACAGGTGAGACAGGTGAGACGGGTGTAGAAGTTGGCCATCACACACCCAGAACATGTTTAAAGAAATAATACAGAAAAAAACCGGCCAGCCATCGAAAAAAGATAAATAAATAAAGAGAAAGAAGGGGGAACAGAGAGACAGAGACAGACAGACAGAGAGAGAGAAAACGAGAGAGAGAGTGAGAGAGACAGAGACAGAGACAGAAAGACACAGAAAGACAGAGAGAGACACACAGAGAGACAGAGAGACAGAGAGAGACAGAGAGAGACAGAGACAGAGAGAGACACAGAGAGAGACATAGAGAGAGACAGAGAGAGACACACAGAGAGACACAGAGAGACACAGAGAGACAGAGACAGAGAGAGACAGAGAGAGACACACAGAGAGACACAGAGAGAGACAGAGAGGGAGAGAGACAGAGACAGAGACAGAGATACAGAGACAGAGAGAGACACACAGAGAGACAGAGAGAGAGAGACACACCCCACACACACACAGACAGAGACAGAGAGAGAGACACACACAGAGAGACAGAGACAGACAGAGAGAGAGAGAGAGAGAGAGAGAGAGAGAGAGAAACGAGAGTGAGAGAGACAGAGACAGAGAGAAGACACACAGAGACAGAGAGAGAGCAGAGAGACAGAGAGGACAAGAAGACAGAGACAAGAGAGACAGAGAGAGAGCAGAGACAGAGAGGAGACAGAGACAGAGAGCGAGAGACAGAGAGAGAGAGAGAGAGACAGAGAGAGAGACAGAGACAGAGACAGAGAGAGAGGACAGAGACAGAGAGACAGACGAGAGAAAGAGACAGAGAGAGAGACAGAGAGAGACAGACAGGACAGAGAAGGAGAGACGAGGAGAGACAGAGAGAGAAAGAGAGAGACAGAGAAGACAGAGACAGAGAGAGACAACACACACACAGACACTGCGAAAAGAGAGGGGGATACGAGTAGGAAGCGGGACAGACAACACCACAATGGCAACAGAGTCACGTAACATAACGATGAACAGTAATAAAGTAACGACATGTACAATATGATCAGTGTCAAATTTGATACTTCACAACACACACACACACACACCACACACACACACACACACACACACACACACACACACACACACACACACACACACACAACTACATACACACACACACACACACACGCACACACACACACACACTCACACACACTCACATACATACACACACGCACACACACACCACACACACACTCACAACCACACATACACTACACACACGCACACACACACACGCTTACGCACGCACACTCACTA
>JAPXFY010007783.1:0-10144 GCA_030674185.1 Monoplex corrugatus
TCCTCTCTCTCTGTCTCTCTGTCTCTTCCCCCCCCCCCCTCTATCTCTGTGTTCAAATGTGGCATGGTATTTATGTGCAGCGTTTCTATCTGTCTGTCCGTCTGTGTTTCAGTCTGTCTGTCAGTCTGTCTGTCTGTCTGTCTGTCTGTCTCTCTTTCCGTTCTCTGTGTAGATGTGATTTAAATGCAACGTGTCCGTCTTTCTACATGTCTGTTTCTGCCGAACATCTACCAAGAAAGAAAGAAAAAAACTGGCACCATCATCAGTCAGACAACTATTGGTAACTAGCACTGTGCAGACTCCTGCAGTGTGAAATGGAAACAGTTTGGGCTTTTCCTTCAACACAAATAATACTAATACTAATAAACAATGATAATAATAATAATAATCAATAACAATAACAACAATAATAATGATAACAATAACAATAATAATAAGAAGAAGAATAAGAATGATAAATTAAATGTGATGGTGTGTGGTGGTAAGGGTGAGGATGAAGACAGAAGGCAGAAGAGCAGAAGAGCGCAGATGGTAAGGCAGCCTGACAAAGAAGACCCAGGGAAGGCAGAGCTGGTGTTTCTCTCTTTATTCCGTCCCAATCGTTCACGACCAGACCAGAGGAGAAAGGCATACATGGCACTTGTTCTTGTTTTGTATACATGGCACTCGCACACATCCGCTTATATTCTCGGCATGTGAACCGCAATGACGGCACCGTGAGCCCGCAGGCGAATCGACTCTCTGGGGCCCCTCAGGGGCCAGATTTGTGTATCTTCGTGCAAGTTCAGCGGTGTTTATCTTGCGGTCCACATAACAAATATCATCAAATTATCCATCAGAAAATTCTATACAGCACACAGATTATTGTAGTCTACATCATTTTGCATAATATTCACTTAGATCGAAACTATACGTGATTTAAGTCAATGTTTATACCTTGCTGAAAGGGATTTTAGCAGTATTTTTACATATTTAATCAATTAATATTAATCCATTAAAAATATCCAACAAATGAATAAATAGATGATACCCGAGACTTTTATGTGGACATATTTTGAATAAGTAAATCAACCTCTCAAGGCAGAAATTGATCAGTAAACAGGCAACAGAAAACACAAATGATTCTAGTTTGGACACACGCAGTTTCATCACAATACGGAATGCCAGAATCTTTTCTAATACCTTACTGCTTAGCAACATTTTATTGCAGTACCAGTTCTGTTTATAAAGGGAGCAAAAATGTAATTGAATTGTATATTCTGAGTCAGATTTTAAACATTAAAAATTCGATTCTACATCCCAGCGAGATGGCGGTCATTTTGGCGGTTTGCCGCATTTTGACTTGGCCTGAACTTTCTTTAATGCAAGCTTAATATCTAATGATTAAAGGTGTAATGGGTTCAACTGAAAGATTAGAGTACCAACATTCTAAACGTGATCTTAAAATTTCCACAATTTATTTCATTATCTTACAAATTTCCGATTATCGTCATGGTTCACTGGTCGGACATTTGAATAGTACCGACCGATCGAACAACAAAATTATTGATTTTAGGAAAACGAGGGGAAATAGGCCTACATACTTTTCTGCTAAACTAGAATGCACAAATTACTCATTTCCTAGGTTTTAGGGTTTCAATAATAGAATTTCCTAATATTTTTGAGAATCGCTGACCCAGGGGAGGTAACTGTACTCAAGGTCGGGTGAGAAGAAAAGTCGTCTGCTACATGCCTTTAGGTGTGCGCGGCTACAGAAAAAAGGTGAAGGAATGAACAAGACGATTAAAGGGTAAAGGGTTGGTGAAGAGGTATGCGGTGGACAGACTGTAATTTGTTGTGGTAGTGGTGTGCTTTTTATGTATGCAGGTATGTGTGTATGTATGTATGTATGTATGTATGTTATGTATGTATGTATGTATGTATGTATGTTTGTATGTATGTTTGTTATGTATGTATGTTATGTGTGTATGTATGTATGTATGTATGTGTGTATGTATGTATGTATGTATGTTTGTATGTATGTATGTTATGTATGTATGTTATGTGTGTATGTATTTATGTATGTATGTATGTATGTTATGTATGTATGTATGTATGTTATGTATGTATGTATTAATGTATGTATGTATGTATGTATTTATGTATGTATTTATATTTATGTATGTATTTATGTAGGTAGATATGTATGTAGGTAGGTATGTAGGTGGGTTAGTATGTAGGTAGGTAGGTGTGTGTATGTATGCATGTATGTATGTATGTATGTATGTATATATATATGTATGTATGCATGTATATGTTATGTATGTATGTATGTATGTATGTATGTTATGTATGTATGTATGTATGTATGTAGGTATGTATGTAGGTAGGTATGTAGGTAGGTAGGTTAGTATGTAGGTAGGTGTATGTATGTATGTATGTATGTATGCATATACGTATGTATGTATGCATGTATTTATATATGTATGTATCTATGTATGTATGTATGTATGTATGTATGAATGTAGGCCTATGTAGGTAGGTAGGTATGTAGTTAGGTAGGTAGGTTAGTATGTAGGTAATTAGGTGTATGTATGTACGTATGTATGTATGTATGTATGTATGTACGTACGTATGTATGTATGTTTGTATGTATGTATGTATGCATGTACATATGTATGCATATATGAATGTAGATAAGTAGGTAGGTGTATGTATGTATGTATGTATGTATGTATATTTGTATGTATGTATGTATGTATGCATGTATATATGTATGCATGTATGAATGTAGATAAGTAGGTAGGTGTATGTATGTATACATGTATGTATGTATGTTTGTATGTATGTATGCATGTATATATGTATGCATACATGTATGAATGTAGGTAAGGAAGTAGGTAGGTAGGTGTGTATGTATGTATGTATGTATGTATGTATGTATGTATGTATGTATGTATGTATGTATGTATGTATATGTGTATTTATTTATTTATGTAATCAGGGTTGGAGAATGGACTATAGCAGCTGTGATGATGGAGATGATAAATCGTGTTGGTGAGCTGATGTAGGCTTTGTGTCATACTGCTTGAGGGTAGAATGTTGGAGATATGGTTGTGTGGGGCGTTGGTGTGGTCTGTTCGCACTAAGGGATTGTACGTGTTTTTAACCGTTTTCACTGTTTTGATGGCCGGTAGATTGGCTAGAATAGTTGAGGTTGTTTTCATCCGTTTCCATGTGTGTGTGTGTGTGTGTGTGTGTGTGTGTGTGTGTGTGTGTGTGTGTGTGTGTGTGTGTGTGTGTGTGTGTGTGTGTGTGTGAGTGTGTTCTGTGTGTGTGTGTGTGTGTGCGCACATGCATGTATGTGTGTGTCCTTACAAGAGGCATATACGTGCGTGCACGGGCGTGTGTGTGTGTGTGTTTGTGCGTGTGTGTGCGTGTGCATGTGTGTGCGTGCGTGTGTTTGCAAGAAACAGGAAAGAAAATCTTTCCAAGCCATCCTAAATTTTAAGCCATTGTTGTTTTAGCAGAATATTCTTTAAATGTATGCCTGCATTTCAGTTTTTACTTGAAATCAGAAACAAAAAGTGAATGAAACTTGACTGTGTGGTCTGTTGTCCCAAACAGCTCATAGCATGCGGAACACGTCATTGTAAACAGTTGGGACTGGAGAATCCAAACTGCTTTTGAGAGGAAAACTCAGAGGATTCAAACCTACGGCCTCTCTGTCCTTAGTCCATTATACTGATCACTTGGCCACGATGACTGGTTTATTATTCGTACTTTCTCACACACTTAATGATGACAATTCTTGACTTAATGACAACACTGTATATGTCTCCATCACAAAATAATGATAATTTTAGTCTTCGTGACAACGCCGACCGTTTCATACTGTGCTGGTGTAAGGGAAACAACTCAGCTTAAGTGACAAACTATTCTTTTGTGGGTTGTTTCCCTTGGTCCAGCCAGTGCAACTTGATCACTGCACTGTTTCAAGTAGTGAGGGGGAGGGGTGTGTGTGCGCGCGCGCGTGTGTGTGTGTGTATATGAGAGAGAGAGAGAGAGAGAGAGAGAGAGAGACAGACAGACAGACAGACAGACAGAGACTCACACAGTCTCTGTGTGAATGAATTCATGTATGTGTTTCTGTATGTGTGCCTGTGTATCTGTGTTGGTATGCGTCTGTGTTTGAGTGTGTGCAATCAAACGGATACAAAGAGACAAGAAGATGTAAGAAAATTATCATTCAAATCCAGCAAGTAGAAAATGAGAAGAAAATTCACTGATATTTATTGTTTTAAAATCAGCATACACAAAAACAATATGAAAACATTGTTTAAAGTCAACATGCACAATAAAATAAGAAAATACCCAAAACATATCGCTCAATGACAACACACCCTATCACACTGTCACTAACTGTTCATAATCAAAAGCCTTATGTCCTGATGAGGCTCCACATCACCACAAATAGCTCGACACACCCATGCACTGCACGTTCAAACTGACACCTTCACCATCCTGTCCCTACAGTCAAAGAGGACCAGACAGCTGAACGGATACTGCAGTGATGATGTCTCTATCAGCTGACAACAACTCTGCTGACCAACAAGCTCCATAGCAGTTATCAATAACAGAAATATAAAGTTCTCTCATTCATTGCTACATGTGTGACCTCATCCTGTTCCCATAGAACAAAAAAGAATACAATAACGATAAATGAAAGAAATCAAATGTGTAAAACTACGGAATAATCACAAACACATTCCTGTTTCAATACTGAAAGTATTAGACTATAAGAGCTGTGTAAAAATGTATAATCACAAACATATTCCTGTTTCAATACTGAGAATATTAGATTATAAGAGCTGTGTAAAAATGTATAATCACAAACATATTCCTGTTTCAATACTGAAAGTATTAGACTATAAGAGCTGTGTAAAAATGTATAATCACAAACATATTCCTGTTTCAATACTGAGAATATTAGACTATAAGAGCTGTGTAAAAATGTATAATCACAAACATATTCCTGTTTCAATACTGAGAATATTAGATTATAAGAGCTGTGTAAAAATGTATAATCACAAACATATTCCTGTTTCAATACTGAAAGTATTAGATTATAAGAGCTGTGTAAAAATGTATAATCACAAACATATTCCTGTTTCAATAATGAGAATATTAGATTATAAGAGCTGTGTAAAAATACAGAATAATTACAAATGTACTCAAGCGTCAACACTCAAGAGTATTAGACTGTAAGAGCTATGTAAAATACAGAATAATCACAAACACACTCCAGTATCAATGCTCAGGGCACAAGATTATAAGATGTGTAAAAAGACAGAGAAATAAAAGAAACATACTCCAATATCACTATTGAAAATATTAGTTTATAAGAGCTGTCTTGTATCCACAAACAAATAAATATATATATAATATATTATATATATATATAATACACACATACGCACACACGTATATACATATAATATATATATATATATGTGTGTGTGTGTGTGTGTGTGTGTGTGTGTGTGTGTGTGTGTGTGTGTGCATGTGTGTGTGTGTGTGTGTGTGTGTGTGTGTGTGTGTGTGTGTGTGTGTGTGTGTGTGTGTGTGTGTGTGTGTGTGTGTGTGTGAGTACACTGTTTCACTGTAACCTTAAGAAACATCAGCTGAAATCCATAAATATTACTGATAAGCAAAGATAATGGTAGACTGACATAAAAAGTAAAAAGAATATAATGTGAAAACAGGTTATTAAGAAAGTGCTGTTCACACACAAGCCTGAATAAATACTGATTCTAGGCATTGTTGTGGTCCTGTGACCTTATCACCCTGACTTCTACATTTATAAACTTGTGATGTCTTGGTCTGTATCTTTAACTTCAACTGGGTAAAGATCCATCCACTGAAAGCTGAGATCATCTTGTTCACCCTTCTTTTGTTTTGGTTTTTTGGTTTGTTTGTTTGTTTTCTTTTTGTAGGCCTACTACACTGACCAAAGAGCCTTGGACAATTTTTCACAATGCATGTTGATGGGGATGATAATGATGACGCTATACAGTACCATTCTGGACTGAGACCGTGTGACAAGGCTGTATTCTACGTTTTCTTTCATGATAGTAATACCATCTGGTGTCAACCGTACTTGAAAAATAGACATTTGAGCAACACTCTGACTGACACATTCATAAAATGGACAAAACTCAACCACCCCCGGTCTTCCAAATGAACCACCAGCACACTGGATAGAAGCCACAATGATAGTGACGAGACTGATTGGATTCCAAATGAACCACCAGCACACTGGATAGGAGCCACAATGATTCTGACAAATCTGATTGGATTCAAACCCACAACCTTCCAGTCGCTAGTCATTGTGTAAACCACATACATAGAGACTGGTTTATTGTCACTTTTTGGTCACACACACACACACACACACACACACACACACACACACACACACACACACACACACACACACACACACACACACACACACACACAAAGCTAACAAAGCTAACTACTAACATAAAACAACAATTTGCAAGACGTCAATGTGTTTTAGCTACATTTTTTGATATAACGAAAGCATACGATCAAGTGTGGCACTCCGGATTGTTATTTAAATTTAAAAGTATTGGGCTGACAGGTCACATTTTTGACTATGTTAAGTGTTTCTTAGAAAACAGAGTATTTCAAACGAGGATTGAAAATGTATATTCCACGAAACGAATTCTTCAAATGGGTATCCCTCAGGGATCCGTTTTAGCTCCCCTTCTTTTCATGATATTAATGCATGACTTACCCAGTAAAGTATCTAAGCATGTAGTTTTAGCTCAATATGCTGACGATTTATGCATGTGGATGCAGGTAAATATGAAAAGGAAAACTCCTTTGCGCTGTATTAATTATACACGCAAATGCTACCAATTAGAACTTGATAAAATAGCGCGATACATGGTAGAAAATGGGTTACATCTATCCCTGGAAAAATCAAAAATAGTTTTATTTAATAATGGAGCTAACCCAGTAAATATTCCCACTTTCAAACTGGGAGATACTCTTCTTCAGTTTAATGAGTCAATTAAATTCTTAGGAGTTTTTCTTACGGCAAAATTATCTTGGAATCAGCAATTGAATAATTATTAACCAAAGCTCAAAAAAGTTTAAATTTCTTAAAAATAGTTCGCAAACAGGCATGGGATCAAGATTCATCAACACTTGTTCATCTTTGTAAATCGGTTGTTAGATCTAAATTAACCTATGCCCAAGAAATCTTCTTCAGTGCCCCGAAACACTTACTAAAAAAACTGCAGAGCATAGATTGTAAAGGTTCCAAACTTGCACTGGGTCTTCCAATGCATGCTTCCTGTCTTCGCACATATAATGAAATCAAACTGTTGCCACTTGATGAGCAAAGGAAAGTCGCTTCTACTAAATTTTTGTTAAGACACACCACCGTAGAAAACATCTCCGAAACAGAAATTAAACTGAGATCATATACTGACTTTCCAAAAAGAGCTAAATCAATATCTTCACAGGTCACTCTTGCAACATACACATCTGACGTCATGAAAGGCTCAGGAATTGATCTACACGTAGATCATGTATCTATAAGACCTTCCTTTTCGCCAATACCCAGTTGGGAACTCCAAAGAGCACAATTTGACGTACATCACACTAATTTAAAAAAAGGAGACAATATAAACTTACTGGCAAGTCAGGTTAAATGTCATATAGACGACTTATATTCCGATCATTGGAAAATTTACACTGATGGATCAGTAACTGAAAGAAAAGCAGGCTCAGCGTTTTTAATACCTGCTCTCAAAATTGAAAAATCTTTCTACATAGGACTTGATAAATCTGTCTTTACAGCTGAACTCTTTGCAATATTAATGGCTTTAAACTTTATGATACTTCTTCCTAGGACAATTTTTCAAATACTTTTTTGCGTTGATTGAAACTCAGTACTTCAGGCTCTTGAATTATCAAAATTACAAACAGGATCAGAAATGATTCTGGAAATTAGTCACTTGATTCATAATTTATCTTTAAGAGGCACTGATATTACTTTCTGCTGGATACCTTCTCATAGTTCTTTTCGTTATAATGATAAAGTTGACAGGGCTGCCAAACGGGGAGCTAATAACTCTCCAGATTCAAACAATATCCAGCTTTCTCTCTCGTTGCACGAGAATTACACTTTAGTAGACAACTACGTCTGGAAGCAGTTCCAATTAAAACAGAAAAAGTATGATAAATGTCACATGAACTTTGAAGTTAGCAAAATACTCAAGCAGCTTCATGCCAGCAGAATTATACAATCCCTTATGTATAGATGGAAACTTGATGCATTCAAAACAAAATACACCAAGAACATAGTATGTCTGTGTGGAAAGAAGATAACACATAGTCATATTCTTTCTTGCGTTAAGGTAAAACGACATATTCCAACACTATCTATGAGTACAGTTTCTGATATATTTGCCTCATCATCATTACTGTATGAATTTTTTGTTAGCCTGTCAAAAAGTCCTATAGCAAATTACCTTTAAAATGTTATTTCACTTGTTCACTGTTATGGTTAGTCAATTATTAGTTTTATTCTTTTCTTCGTTTCTTCCAGATATTTATCAATTTTGTTTGTTAGTTTGTTTGCTTAAATCGTTATTTATGGTAACATTATTTGTTAGTTTTACCTTCCCCTCTTCAAAACAGTTGTTTTCTGGATCATCTTTTCTCAAGTTTAAAATTGACAATTTTCAAATATTCTCTTCACTCCTCCTCTTATCACCCCCTTTTTTTTCTTTTTTGTTGTTGTCTAAAATCACTTTAGTGAATAGACATTAAATCAAAGACCACCACACACACCACACACACACACACACACACACACACACACACACACACACACACACACACACACACACACACACACACACACACACACACACACACCACACACACACACACACACACACACACACACACACATACACCTGTGCCCTGTTGATTTCAAACAATCTCAACAGCCAAGGAATGAATCCAAAGGTGGAAACAACATCAACAAGATAAAATGAAATCAAGATGAATCAAACCACTGTGAGTAAAAAACTAAATATAGTAAAATACAATAAAAATGACAAACTCACTATCACATCAATACTGAATTCTAAAAGCAGTGAGAATTACAATTACCTACATCACCCTGACTTTACAACTGAATTGGAAAAACAATCCTCAATACAGGCCTATATGTTACAGCTAAATTATAGCAAACAGCAGACTTCAGAACTGAACTGTAACCTCTCCCCCCACATCAAAACAAAGACCACCCCCTCCCCCCAAAAAAAATCGCAGCAGACCAGAAAAAGAAATTGGTGAAAATGTAAAGATACACCCTCTTCTAAACTTAGGACGATGAGGTAATACAAACCTCACAACTCTCAGGTCAGCTGTTTGATGGTGGACCTCATTCTTCTCCTCAATGCTTCAGCTTCCCCAAACTCTAAATAGTTTAGGTACCCACTCACAGCTGGGTGGAATGGAAGCCACCCCACAAATTTTCTCCAGCCATGGTTCAACACATGCACTCAACTTTGCAGACAGGCCCTACATCTCACACACAGACCAGATTTGAGATTAGTAAGAGACTTCAGAACTGAAGTTGGAGGGAGTAGGGGTAGGCTGGGGGAGAGATAGAAAAAGAAAGAACTGAACTTGGGGGGGGGGGGAGGGAGAGAATCAGACAAAGAGACACAGAAAGAGAGAGAGAGAGAGAGAAAGTGAGAGCGAGACAGCAAGAGAAAGAGAAAGAGAGAGAGAGCGAGAGAGAGCGAGAGCAAGAGAGCACGAGAAAGAGAGAAAGACAGAACTTTTAGAGAGAGAGAGAGATTAAACAAAACCCAAAACAGGAGTTTTAAAACTGATCTTAGAAAACAACATACTTTTACGCTGACAACTGAATTAGGGAAAACTACACAAGTCACAAGAATAATAACAACAATAATGACAACAACAACAATAATACCAGCAAGCTTAAGATATAGAAGCATGGGAAAAAAGAAATCCACAGCTGACTTCATGTAAACTCAACTTCTACACAAAACAAACAAACAAAGTGACTCACACTAGACATCAACAT
>JAPXFY010007784.1:0-10142 GCA_030674185.1 Monoplex corrugatus
ATATTGTTTTTTTTTCCAGCAGTGTTTTGTTCCCACAAAATTTTCCCTTTTTTTAAATTCGAATTTTTTTCCATCTTTTATCTCCCATTTTTTATAATTTTCCTTCAGTCGACCCACAAAAAACCTTTGGGGATAACAAAAAAACATAAAAAAAAAACCTTTTTTATCTCAATTACCCTGTAATAGTTCTTAGGTTTATTGGCATTAAAGTTCCTTTCCTAAAAACCCACTTTTTTAACTGCTATTTCTCTTTTGTTTCTATTTCCGTCCTCATAAAGGTTATTCTTAAAAATTTTTTTTACGGGACCCTCAAACTGATTTCCGCTTAAAACCCCTTTCTTCTTTGGGCAATGAAAATTGATTTTGACATATTTTTGGGGGGTTTTTCCAGGGGCATAAATTTTTTTTTTTGGGGGGCTGTTATTTTTTTTTACCCAAAATTTTCCCCCGGGGCTTAAATTTTATCTCGTATAATTTTCTGACCCCGGGGGTTTTTCCGGGTTTTTCACTTTTTTCAGGCGCCAATTTTTTTCCCCTTTTTGGAGGGTCCTTCAAATTTCTTTTTTAAGGGTTTTTTTTTGTTTTGCATCCTAAAAAAAGGGCTGTAATGTACTCCCCCACTGTCCTTTCCCCAAACTTTAATAGGGGGAAAAAAATTAATTTTTTGCAGTTGGGGGGGGGTGCGGGAGCCCAAAAATTAAACCCTTTTTTATTGGGGTATCAACTTTTTTCCTCCACCAATGAAATTACATTCAGACAACTTCGCCCAAGGGGCAGGTGTCCCGAAAGTTCAAAAAAATTCGTTTTTTTTTTAGGGTTTTAAGAAAGGGGAAATTTTTAAATGATTAACCCCTTTTTTAAAAATTTTTAAAAATCCGGTAATTTTGTGTGTCAACAAAAAAACACCCCACTACCACACAAAACACACACAATATTTTTTTAAAATAAAAGACTTTAAAAAATTTAAAAAACCCAACGAACGAACACACACACAAAAAAAACTTTTTATAAACATAATAAAATTTTTTTTAATATGTATACATGCAACCAAAAACCCCCAAAAAACACATACATCTGTTTTTTCAAACTGTTTTTCAAAACTACATTTTCTATCTAATCTATCTTTTTAAAAAAAATCTACCTACCTACCACCAAACCCACCTACCTACCTACCAAAAATACCACCTACCCAAAACCCACCTATCTATCTATCTACTATCTGTCTATCTATCTGCTGTCTGTCTATCTGTCTATCTATCAAAATTAAACAGATCTATTTTTCTAGTTCCCGTCTATCTACCAAATGTGGGGGTGGGGTTTTTTTTGTGTGGTGTGTGGGTTTTTGGGGGTGTGTGTTTTTTGTGGTGTGTGTGTGTTTGGGGTGTTTTGGGGTGTGTGTGTGTGTTGTTTTGTGTGTGTGTGTGTTGTGGGGTTTTTGGGGTGGGTTTTGTGTGTGGTGTGTGTGGTGTGGTGTTTTGGGGGTTTTGTGTGTCAGACAGAGGGCAAAACCCCATGTCGCTATTAAAAGAAACCCCGGTTTTAAAAGAGGGGCTTTCGACAACCAGCAGATGAAACACCTTTTTTGGGAAAACCTTTATCGAAAACGCCCCCCTGTTTTGCATCCACACAGGATCCACAGTATTCTTTTGGGGAAACAAAAGACTGGACAGGGTACTCTGGGAGTGCTATCGTTTTGATATTGGAAACAGTTGGAAATTTTTAAAAAATGACACTTTCTGCATCGTTTTCATTCAATTTTTTTGTAAAACCCAAAAAGATATCCCCCTGCTCTGCGAACATGACACTCTGCCCCTCAGCTTTTCCCCTTTTTTTTGTCGTCGCCTGTTTTTTCCTCTCCCCTCCTCTCTTTTCTCTCTCTCTCTCTCTTCCTCAGGGAAATAAAAAAGTTGTGGTATTTTTTTATAGATCTCTTAAAAAGGTAAAGGGGTTTCATACATTCCCATATATTTGTTGAAAAAATTTTTTTTTTTTTTTAAATGCGAGTTTTGTTGCAAAATTGCTTGCCCCTTTTACAAGAAAATGATGGGTTTTTGGGATTTCCCAAAGTATTTTGGCTGATACTTGTGTAATGCCACCTCCCCTTTTTTGGCGCTGTGATTGTATGATAAATTTTTTTGAATAAAAACTTTTCCCAAGGGTAGATTTAAAGGGGAAAAAAATTTATGCTTATTGTTAAACCCTTTTTTCAATAAAACTTTTGTTCTTTCATTTTTTTTTTATATCTATTCAATTTTGGGGGAATTGGGGGAAAAAATAAGGGAAAAAATAATAATAATCATGATTAAGTCCCTTCTATATGGGGTTGGGGATCATGGCCCTCCATATGCATCTGTCCCTTGTTGCCGCAAGCACATCTTCCACCCTCTCCGTCCTCACCACTCTGCAAGTCCGTCCAATATGGTGTTCTCTTTCCCTCCAAAATTTCCCGTTGTGACCAGGTGCTCCAATTCCCCTTTCCTTATAAAATGGCCTATAAATGTTGCCTGTCTTTTCCTAATCTTCCTTATGGGTGATCTTATTGTTTTCTGCCTCCACAAGACTGTCTCGTTTGTTTTCTTTGCTGTCCATGGAACTCTCAATATTCTTCTTAGAAAACCACATCTCGGCTGCCTCAATCTTGTTCTAACTTTTCGTGTTGACTGTCCATCCTCACAACTGTACAACAGTATTGATTCTATATAACATACAAACAACTCTCTTCCTGGTTTAATAGATAGGCATTGGTTTGTAAGAATGCTTTTCATCTTCTTGAATGCTGTTTTGGCATGGCCGATTCTGTTGGCTATTTCTGATGTGGATCTGCCGTCTGGTGAAATGATCGTTCCCAGAAATTTAAACTTATCAACCTGTCTCAATGTTATGCCGTTTGCTGTTCTTTTGCATGAGGGGATTTCATGATTTTATTGAATTCCATGACTTCAGTCTTCTTGCTGTTTAGCTCCAACCCCTTACCTTCGTCAAACAAAGAAAATACTAACTACTACTACTACTACTACTACTACTCACACACTGTTTCCCCAAACTGGTAATCTCTGCCCCCTTCCCCCCATGTAATGTAATGGTGACATTATAGTGTCTTAGTGTCAATGTGTCATTGTATTTGCATGTCATGCTGTGTGTGTGTTTGTGTGTGTGTGTGTGTGTGTTTGTGTGTGTGTGGGTGCTTCTGTGGGCGTGTGTGTGTGTGCTTGTGATTCTGGTTATATGTTTTGCCATTGAAAACGCCTAGGGCATTAATTTGATTAGGCGTACTAAATGTTCATACTACTACTACTGCTACTACTACTACTACTACTACTACTAATAATAATAACGATGATAATAATTATGATAGTAAAAATAATAATAATAATGACGATGATGATGATGATGATGATGATAATTATACTAACAATGATGGTAGTCCTTCGTTGCCGAAGATGACGATGAATCCTGCAGCTCATCTGTGGACGCGCATGTGGCTGTGCAATCCGATCTTGGATGTACAATGTCTGTTGCAGTGGGGACACTGGAATGTCGTGGTGGGGTGGTTGGATTATGTCTCCTCTCTCTTCTGATAGTCAGCTTCTCCCTGTAGTTGATATCGCTGTTTCTGCTGGCAAGATGGACGGCCCTGCGCCAGGCGTTCCTTTCGGTGGCAGTTCTTTCGAGTTCTTTGGGGGTAACCTGTGCAAACTGGAGGTTTGCCTTTATCGTGTCCTTGAAACGCTTTTTTTGGCCTCCCGAGATTTCTTTTGCCACTTGTGAGTCGCCGTACAGCAGTTGTTTGGGCATTCGGTGTGCTTCCATGCGATGACATGGTCGACCCATCTCAGTTGGGCTTTGACAAGCAGGCTTTCTATGCTTTGTGAACTTGATCGGTTGAGGACCTCAATGTTGGTGATACGGTCTTGCCACCGGATGCCAAGTATGCTGCGGAGAGGCCCTTTGGTGGAACTGCTCTAATTTGTTGATGTGCTTCCTGTAGAGTGTCCAAGTCTCCGAACCGTAGAGGAGGGAGGAGAGCACAACGGCATTGTACACTTTGATTTTTGTTGACAGCCGGACATTGTGCTGGTTTAGTACCTTGTTTTTCAGCCTACCGAGAGCCTGGCTGGCTTTGCTGATTCGTGAATCAATTTCCTGATCGATGGAGCCGTCTGCAGAGATGATACTTCCAAGTATTTAAAGTTCTTGGTGTTCTTCAGACTGTTGCCATCGATGGTGATGTTTGGAGACAGTGGGTTAGTTTGTGGGGCAGGCTGGTGAAGAACTTTCAGTTTTCCCGATGCTTATTGTAAGTCCCAAAGAGTTTTGAGGCTTCTGCGAAGTGATTGAGCATTGTTTGCAGTCCGCTTCAGAGTGAGCATTCAAGGAGCAGTCATCGGCGAAGAGCGCCTCCTGAAGGAGTTCTGTGCTGGTTTTTGTCTTGGCTTGCAGGCGACGTAGATCAAAAAGGGAGCCATCCAGGCGGTACTTTAGGTATATTCCCTTGTCAAGATCCTTGCAGCGTGGGAAAGCATGGCGGTGAAGAAGATATTGAAGAGGACTGGTGCCAGGACACAGCCTTGTTTGACGCCATTTGTAATTTCGAATTCGTCAGTCATGTTGCCACTTGCAAGAACTTGCCCACTCATGCCTGTGTGGAAGAGCTGGATGATCTTTAGGAATTTGGGAGGGCAGCCAATCCGTTCTAGGACAGTCCACAGGGCTTCTCTGTTGACCGTGTCGAAAGCCTTGGTAAGGTCAACAAAGACTGAGTAAAGAGGCCTATTCTGTTCTATGCACTTTTCTTGAATTTGTCTCATAGCAAAGATCATGTCCACAGTGCTTCTCCCTGGCCTAAAGCCACATTGAGCCTCTGGTAGGATCTGTTCTGAGATGGTTATCAGTCTGTTGAGGATAACCCTTGCAAATATTTTCCCTGCTATGGAGAGAAGAGAGATGCCCCTGTAGTTTCCGCAGTCTGCTTTACTACCTTTGTTCTTGTACAGCGCAACTATGAGCGCGTCTTTGAAATCAGCAGGCATTTGCTCTTCTTCCCAGACCTGTAGCAGGATGTCATGGAAGGTTTCCAGGGCTTTGGGGCCTGCTGCCTTGAAGATCTCAGCGGGAATGCTGTCTTTTCCAGAAGCTCTGCCGGAGTTGGTCTTGCTTATTGCCTTTTTGATTTCATCTAGAGTAGGAGGAGCGTCTAGGTCTTCCAGGAGTGGTTGCTGGGGATTTGATTGAGAGCATCTTGATCAACAGTGGAAGGTCTGTTCAAAAGAGAGCTGAAATGTTCGGTCCAGCGCTTGAGGAGCCCTTCTTGTCCTTGATCAGGGTTTTGCCATCCGAGGACAACAAGGGAGAACATCCTGAGGTTGTTGGGCCGTAGACGGTTTTCAGAGAGCTGAAGAACATCTTGGAGTTGTGGGTATCAGCATAGAGTTGAACTTCTTCGGCCTTATTGTTCCACCATGAATCTTGCATCTCACGTAGATCTTTTCTGGGCTCTAGCTTGAAGGGACTTGAATCTTTCCTTTTTGGGGAGGGATGAGGGGTCGTTTTGCCATTCTGCATAGGCTTTGTTCTTGGCTTGGATAGTAGCTTGAATTTGCTCATTGTTTCATCGAACCAGTCTTGGTGTGTTTTAGCTTTCGGACCAAGTATAGCAGTGGCAGTTTCATTGACAGCTGTTTTGAATAACAATAACAATAATGATAATGACATGCCATCTTTATCATGTGCCCTGCCGCGTGGCGTAGGCGATCATAGCCCTCCATACAAATCTATCCCTTGTCGCTGCAAGTACATCCCTCTCTCTGACTTCAACCACCCTGGAAGTCAGTCTAATATTCTCTCCCTGGGTCTACTTGGTGCTCTCTTTTCCCTCCAGCTTTCCTATTGTGACCAGGTACTCTAATTTCTCTGTCCTAATAAAATGTCCTGTAAAAGTTGCTTTTCTTTTCCTAATCATCTCTTTTGATACTCTTGTTGTGTCTGCCTCCTTCAAAACTGTCTCGTCTGTTTTCTTTATTGTCCATGGAACTCTCAACATTCATCTTAGAACCCACATTTCAGTTGCCTCAATTTTGTTCTGACTTTGCATGTTCACTGTCCATGCCTCACAACAGTATCGGTTCTATAGAACACTCAAGAACTCTCTTCCTGATGTCAATCGATAGGTATTTGTTGATAAGAATGCTTTTCATACTGTTTTGGCTTGGCCGATTCTGCTGGCCATTTCTGATGTGCATCTGCCGTCTGGTGAGATGACCGTTCCCAGATATTTAAACTTATCAACCTGTCTCAGTGTTTTGCCATTTGCTAATATTTTGCATGAGGCGATTTCATGTTTTTTTTTTTTTTTTACTGATTACCATGACTTCTGTCTTCTTGATATTTAGCTCCAGCCCTTTATTTTTGTTTTCTATTTCTATTGTATTCACGAGGGTTTGTAGGTCTTTTTCATTTTCTGGAATTAGCACGGTGTCATCTGCGTAACAAATGTTGTTTATCATTTTTCCTCTAAACGTTATCCCAGGGCATTCTTCTAGGTTTCTCTTGATGGTTTCACTGTAAAGTGAAAACAAATCTGGTGACAGAACAAAACCCTGCCTAACCCCTCTTCTGATATTTTGGAAAGAGCTTATATAGTTTTCTATTCTCATTGCTGCTGTTTGTTCCCAATACATATTTCTGATTATACTTAGATCAATTCCATCAATATTGAGTCTTTCTAGTTGGTTGATCAATTCTTTGTGTCTTATCCGATCGAAAGCCTTGGTATAATCAACAAAGCATAAATACAAATCCTTATGCAAGTCGACTGAGCTCTCTATGCTAGTTTTTCGGAGGTATATGGCATTCATAGTTCCTTTCCCTTCCACAAATCCACATTGTTCTTCTGCTATTCCTGTTTTGATTCTGTTCCTTGTCCTCATCATGAATTATTCTTAATAGGACTTTTGTTACATGACTCATCAAACTGATTGTGCGATGGAGTTCGCATTCTATAGCGCCTGTTTTCTTTGGAAGTGCAATGAAAATTGATTTTGACATATCTTTGGGGATTTTTCCAGTGTCATAAATCCCATTCAGGAGGACTGTTTCTTTTTCAATACCAAGTTCCTCCAGGGCTTCAATCATCTCTGTAGTAATATTGTCAAGTCCTGGGTATGTATAAGGCGCCAAATCTTGATATGAAAATCAAATCAAAGTGTGCACTCTCGTCATTTACCAAATCATTCACTCACAATGACCAGTACTTCAGGCACAAAGACCACAGAAACCAGTTGGGGAAAAGAAGGGAAAAGGGACAAAATGGTGGGCACGCCGAAAAGGAAATCGTTACTGGAGGAAAAGTGATGTTCGTCAAAGCTTTGTTTAAAAACTCGGATGTAGGTATGTTTGAATGTATCAAGAGGTTGAATCAATAAGTGTGTTTGCACGCTGTTTTGAAGGAAGATTACCAGACTGGCAGCTGCAGATAAGGATGCTATTATCAACACAAGGAAGAGATTTGAAATTTACAGGACATTTAAATCACCTCTTTCAGCAACAGTGCATGTCTGTAGACATGAATGAATATTTAAAAGGCGCCTTTGTCACGTTTAGGTTTGGTATTAGTGATACTGCTGCACAGTCTCTGCGGTAAAAGATGTATATATATATATATATAATTTATTTTATTTATATATATATATATAATATATATATATACACATGTAATGTATGCATATATATGTATAGATAGATAGATAGATAGATAGATAGATAGATAGACAGACAGACAGACAGACAGATAGATAGATAGATAGATAGATAGAGATGTGGTTTGTCCATTTTACAGAGGCTTCGTTCGAAATGAAGTACGTTGTAGTTTTTGCTGTCTGTTTTGTTGTTTTCACGTTGTCTGGATGCCTCTCTAAGACAGACATACTGATGTACCACAATTCTGTTCGTAACCTAAATGTTGTATTAGCGAATGACACGCGTGAAGAAGAAGAAGAAGAAGAAGAAGAAGAAGAAGAAGAAGAAGAAGAAGAAGAAGAAGAAGAAGGAAGAGGAGAAATAGAAGAAGTAAAAGAAGAAGAAGAAGAAGAAGGAAAAGGAGAAATAGAAGAAGAAGTAGAAGAAGAAGAAGAAGAAGAAGAAGGAGAGAGAGAAGAGAGAGAAGAGAGAGAGAGAGAGAGAGAGAGAGAGAAGAGAAAGAGAGAGAGAGAGAGAGAGAGAGAGAAGAGAGAGAGAGAGAGAGAAGAAAAAAAAGAAAAAGAAAAACAACGAAAGGAAAAGAAAAGGAGAAGACTCTCAACTGGTAAAATTTTTACTTTGAAGGTAACACCTCCCTACTCATCCACCCACCCCCCCCCCCCAACCAACCTGACCTGCCCATCCCTGTGTCTCCAGGCAACATCCTCACTTTGCTGGTGTTACGAAGGATGCGTTCAGACACCAACACTCTCCCGCTGTTCTTCAACGCTCTGGCTATGGTGGATCTGTGTGTGCTGTACGTGGACATACCGCATCACTGGATCTATATCGTATTTGGTTACTCCATAACCGACACGTACAGGGTAATGCAATTCACTTCTTGATAATATCCAATTGAGCACAACAGCACACCAGTAATGATAACAATAATGACGATAATGACGATGGGCATATTTACCTGCTGTGACTGAACAGCCCTGAGCATTTGCGAAGTTAAAACATGTACAACACATTGAGCAAGACAAACCGTATTGTAATAGTAAAAAGAATGATAACGGTAATGATGATGATGATGATGATGATGATGATGATGATGATACACACACACGCACACACACATACACACACACTCACTTACACACACACACGCACGAAAATGCACACACGCACGTACGCACGCACACACACCCCCACGAAAATGCACACACACACGCACACACACACACACACACACACACACGCACGCACATGCGTGCCCACACACATGTATACACAGAGTATGCCTTATATCCACAACACACACACACACACACACACACACACACACACACACACACACACACACACACACACACACACACACGTATCACGTTAAGGAAAAATAATGCCTGATAATGTTGTGATGGTAAATTTACGAGCTGCCGAAAAAGATATTTTTAGACCAGATCTAAAAAAAAAAAAAATTTACATGACGAAATGAACGTGGAAGTTACAGCTGTGAGTCATTGACAGGAAAACAATGACGACGTTATAGCTGTGACTCATTGACAGGAAAACAATGACAACGTTATAGCTGTGAGTCATTGACAGGAAAACAATGACGACGTTACAGCTGTGAGTCATTGACAGGAAAAAAATGACGACGTTATAGCTGTGAGTCATTGACAGGAAAACAATGACGACCTTACAGCTGTGAGTCATTGACAGGAAAACAATGACGACGTTATAGCTGTGAGTCATTGACAGGAAAACAATGACGACATTACAGCTGTGAGTCATTGACAGGAAAACAATGACGACGTTATAGCTGTGAGTCATTGACAGGGAAAAAAATGACGACATTACATCTGTGAGTCATTGACAGGAAAACAATGACGACGTAACAGCTGTGACTCATTGACAGGAAAACAATGACGACGTTACAGCTGTGAGTCATTGACAGGTATACAATGACTACGTTATAGCTGTGACTCATTGACAGGAAAACAATGACGACGTTATGGTTGTGACTCATTGACAGGAAAACAATGACGACGTTATAGCTGTGACTCATTGACAGGAAAACAATGACGACGTTATAGCTGTGACTCATTGACAGGAAAACAATGACGACGTTATAGATGTGACTCATTGACAGGAAAACAATGACGACGTTATAGCTGTGACTCATTGACAGGAAAACAATGACGACATTATAGCTGTGACTCATTGACAGGAAAACAATGACGTTATAGTTGTGACTGATTGACAGGAAAACAATGACGACGGTATAGCTGTGACTCATTGACAGGAAACAATGACGACATTATAGCTGTGACTCATTGACAGGAAAACAATGACGTTATAGCTGTGACTCATTGTCAGGAAAACAATGACGACATTAAGCTGTGACTTATTGACAGGAAAACAACGACGTTATAGTTGTGACTGATTGACAGGAATACAAT
>JAPXFY010007785.1:0-5000 GCA_030674185.1 Monoplex corrugatus
GACGTACATACATACAAACGAACATACAAACCTACATACATACATACATACATACATGCATGCATACATACATACATACATACATACATACATACATACATACATACATGCATACATACATACATACATACTTACATACATACATATAAGAAAACAACCAACCAACCATACACACACACATACATACATACATACATACATACATGTATACATACATACGTACATACGTACATACATACGTACATACGTACATACGTACATACATACATACAAACATATATACATGCATACATACATACATACATCCATACATACATGCATACATGCATACATGCATACATACATACATACATACATACATGCATACATACATACATACATACATACATACATACATACATACATACATACTTACATACATACATATAAGAAAACAACCAACCAACCAATCATACATACATACATTACTTACATACATACATATAAGAAAACAACCAACCAACCAATCATACATACATACCATACATACATGCATACATGCATACATGCATACATACATACATGCATACATACATACATACATACAATGCATACATACATACATACATACATACATACATACATACATACATACATACATGCATACATACATACATACTTACATACATACATATAAGAAAACAACCAACCATACATACATACATATATACATACACACACATACATACATACAAACATATAAGAAAACAAACAAACAACCATACATACATACATACATACATACATGCATACATGCATACATACATACATACATACATGCATACATGCATGCATACATACATACATACATACATACTTACATACATACATATAAGAAAACAACCAACCAACCAACCAACCATACATACATACATACATACATACATACACACATACATACATACAAACATATAAGAAAACAAACAAACAACCATACATACATTCATACAACCATACATACAACCATACATACATACATACATACAACCATACATACAACCATGCATACATACATACAAACATATAAGAAAACAAACGAACAAAGAACCCAATTTCTCTAGCCACCACTCACAGTGCCAGATCAGGAGGAAATCCCCATGGAGTTACTGGCGGAGGTCTACTTGACATTGAGGAAGAAGGAAGAGAACCGCAAATGGAGACCTGGAGTGAGAAGTGGATGTCAGGAACAGGGTGGTATGGTAAGCGTCTTGATTACGTGTACGTAAACTAAACTGAACTGAATTGGTTTCAAGCAGGAGTCATTTCGCTCAGACAGCTCCATAAATACTCCGCCCGTAACCTCCAGTGACGACCTGGCAGCCTGCACAAAACCCAGTATTGCTTGAAATGAAAACAGGAAGGGGGATGGGAGGTATCTGTTTAACACTAATCTGACACAGCCTGAGTGACAGCCATTGGAGCGTTAAGATAGGAAGTCCAAAAAGTTGATTTTCTTTGTCGTGCGCTTGCACTGAACTTGGGTGCACCCTAGCGCCTGGTTTTTTTGTTTGTTTGTTTGTTTGTTTGTTTTTTGATATTTTTTTTAACTAACGATCTTCACCCCAAAGACCCGCATAACTTCCTGAATATGTGATCCGAGATACCCCCACAGCGAATGGCCTTAAATAACTTGAACTCCATCCAAAACAAGTGTCACTGCCTGCGTTCAAGCAAACAGAAACCAGAAAAAAAAAAAAAAAAAAGAATGAGAATGCGTATTAAATACAACAAGACAAAACAGGAGCAAATTTTCGACCAGCTGGCTTTTGTCAAGCGTAAGATCACAAACAAACACCAGATACAAATTGTATCTGGTCTTTGTTTGTTTGCGATCTTACGCTTGACAAACTTGCGCCTGTCTTGTCTTGTTGTATTAAATACGTACGCGTTCTTATTCTTTTTTCGTGTTTGAACTCTATCGTCAAAAACTTTCTGATAATTTGTTTAGAATAATCACTAAAGGAGCTGATGCACAAGCGGCTTCGCCCGTATGGTAGAGGAGAAACCATTTGAATCTGTCAGTGTGGAATGGACAGAATGCTAACGACCCTATTGAAACAGATGTCAGATGTAGATCACTGTTTTTTGCTTATCAGGCCTTGGAAGCAAAGGTGAAAAAAGTACATATTTGCCTTCTTCCGATAATGTTTGTTTTTTGTATTTTTTGCTTTGGCTGGATATCCTAAAACATTGTTTACTTGATACAACGCTATCAAATACTTCGTCTCGGAATTGTTCAAATTTCACGGGTTTAGCAAGAAGAATAAAGTCATGGTGATCAGTTAAAAAAAAAATCCCCTCCTGCAAAATAACAGCAAACGACACAACTTTGAGACAGGTTGGTAAGTTTAACTATCTAGGAACAGTCATCTCACCTGACGGCAGAAGCGCATCTGAAATGGCCAGCAGAATCAACCAAGCCAAAACAGTATTCAAGAAGATGAAAAGCGTTCTTATCAACAAATGTCTATCAAGTAACACCAAGAAGAGAGTTCTTGAGTGTTATATAAAACCGATACTGTTATACGGTTGCGAGGCGTGGACAGTCAACACGCTAAGTCAGAACAAAATCGAGGCAACGGAAATGTAGTTTCTAAAAAGAATGTTGAGAGTTCCATGGACAACAAAGAAAACCAACGAGGCAGTCTTGAAGGAGGCAGACACAAGAAGATCATTCATAAAGAAGACTTGTAAACGACAAGCAACATTTATAGGCCATATTATGAGGAAAGGGGAATTAGAGCACCTGGTCACAACAGGAAAGCTGGAGGGAAAGGAAACACCAGGCAGACCAAGGGAGAAAATACTGGACGGACTTGCAGGGTGTCTGAGGACAGAGAGGGTGGAAGATGTGCTTGCAGCGACAGGGGATAGATTCGTGTGGAGGGCCATGGTCGCCAACGTCATGCGGCAGGGCACTTGATGATGATGATGATGATGATGATGATGATGATGATGATGACAACGGTATCAAATTCTTCGTCTCCCAATTGGTGAGTTTCAGGCTTTACTAGAGGAAGCCATTTACAAAATGGGTGTCAGCTCAATGCTGAGCGTTGATTGGCTGGCAGATGCCAGTCGTCCATTTGGAATAGATCACTATCACTTCCCAACAGTCCAGTGGAACCGATGCCAAGGGCCCTTTGAGACGTACATTTACTGTGACAAATGATCGGATTACTGTGACAAATGATTGGATCCGTTCGGGTCCGTTTCTGCTCGTCCCCTCGAAACGTAAGATCGAAACGACTCGTGTGTCAACACCTTAAGTGTTTGACTCTCGGGCTTTACTGCTTCATTGCCTATACTTCACTAGATGATTTCACTTCATGCTGTTATTTCTGTTACTGTTATTTTTATGTAAAGCCCAGCCGACTGCGTAGAGCCATATCAGGGCTATAACCATTTCAAAACGAACACAATACTTCAACTTGACCAAAAAATAAAAAATAAATAAATAAATAAATAAATTAAAAAAATAAAAAAAGGAAAAGAAAATTAAGTACACATATCAGTGCATTTGCACTCATAATCTGAGGAGATGCCCCTGGCGTTGAGCTCTCGGTCCAACTTATCGCACAGGGATTTTAAAAAACAAACTTGATACAAATCTAAACATAAATAAGAACACTAAATATATATAAGAACGTGCCTAAATTACCTGAAGTTGCTTCCGCATGTCTCACTTCACCTAGAGCCGAAAATGCCCTTAACGCATGTATCCAATTATCAACCTTCAGACAAAGTACATAAGACTTTGTCGAACACATACAGGTGAATGGACCAGCAAGGCAGAAAATGATAGGAAGAAATGACAGAAAGCAAAAGGGGAAGAAAGAAACAAAGAGAATCACAGAAAAGAGGAAATTTCTAGCACAGAATTTCCAGAAGGTGGGGTTACTGTTTATACTGAAAGAGCCCCCGGCAACCCCATAGTGGGGTCGGGGTGGGGGGAGCGGGGGGGGGGGACTTCATGCAAATGTAGGCCTGACTGTTGAAAGAGTTCCACGCTGACTTCATGGGAATGTCAAATGTCAAAGTCAGGGTCTCTCATTGCCATACCTACCTTTGTCACTTCCTTGTCAGGGTCACTGAATTTTAGTAGACAAACAGGAAGGTATACATAGTGATTTACTCATACATGTACTCGTTCACGAGTACATACGCGTAAGCGTGCATGTGTACGTAATCGTAGACACTCATGCACATTCATTCGTGCACGCAAACAGGTATGTGCAAGGTATATCATTTGCTTTTTTTGCCAACGATTTGTTCCTACTCTGTGTGTACGCGCGCGCGCGCGCGCGCGCGTGTGTGTGTGTGTGTGTGTGTGTGTGTGTGTGTGTGTGTGTGTGTATGTGTGTGTGTGTGTGTGTGTGTGTGTGTGTGTGTGTGTGTGCTTGCGTGTGTGTGCTTGTTTGTGTGTGTGTGTGTGTGTGTGTGTGTGTGCTTGCGTGTGTGTGTGTGTGTGTGTGTGTGTGTGTGTGTGTGTGTGTGCTTGCGTGTGTATGCTTGTTTGTGTGTGTGTGTGTATGTTTGTGTGTGAGTGTGCTACTATCCTTGAATACTTACGTGTTTTCAAGTTGCCAGTTTCAAACGGGGTTTCATCGAGTCTCGACGCGAACACGTAATAAGGGAAACAATCCTAAGCTAAGCCAAATGAACATGATGATATGAAGAGTTATCTTTCTTACCTCGCTTGCGCCCTGATCGTCGGTGATGACGGCGTTTCGTGGAAAAAAGCCAGTGCTTTGTTTCAGCCAAGACTATCCCGTATCAGTTATCCAACCATCACCAGTGTTTATAGAAAGAAGTGACCGCCAGGGAAAATTCACTGCAGGCGGAAGACCAGAAACATAGACAAAGAGAAGAACAAAAATAACGTTTTAGACAGAATTGACCGTCGGGTCTGTAACAACACAACCATACGATTGAAAGAATCTGGAGAAGTGTGCAACTGA
>JAPXFY010007786.1:0-10142 GCA_030674185.1 Monoplex corrugatus
AATTTCTCAACTTTGTCCATTGTTCCTCACTGTCACCAACGTCTTCCAGTGCACTGAATTTGTTTTGAACACGTACGTTATAGGCATCAGGGAAAACAAATCTATTTTACTTATTCCACATTTAAAATGTATCACTACTTTACGACAAAATGAATTTGAATGAATCTTCTTTGTATATATACATGTCCTGGTGCCAACAAGCCAGGCCCCCAGCTGTGGGTAAATAGCACTACTACCTTATGGGTGTCTTGGAAGAGACAAAGGTTAAGGGAGTAAACTCTGACAGAAAATCAGCCCCACTTCCTTATGGGTAGTCGTAGGATCGACGAAGGCTTGCTGAGAGTCCGTACAAAAACTGATGGAAGGTAGATGGGAACCAACCATCGTATCATTCCTAGACATTCATGGTCATCCAAATACAAAGACACTTAAACAACGTTACAAGGGGCTCCAATGGAGTGCCTTCGTCAGGTAGGGGATGTTATGCTGCGCAGGCGACACCCGATCGTCATCAAGCAACTGCGACCAAATTAAAAAAAAATTGGAACTCTTAAAGGCAGATGAGTCAATTCGTGCAAAGTTCAACGTATATGTTCAAAATAAATTCAGTGCTCTGGAGGACGTCAGTGACAGTGAGAAACAATGGATACATTTGAGAAACTCAGTAAATGAAGCTTGTGAAGAAATCCCTACAGTTGAAAGAAAAACTAAAAAGAACTGGATGACAAATGAAATTTTAGGCTTGATGGCTGAATGGAGGAGGGTAAAGGAAAATGAGGAAGATTACAAAAGGATACATACCAAAATCAGACATAGGTGCTATAAAAACTAGGGAAGCTTGGCTAGAAACAAACTGCAAAGAAATAGAAGATTGACACAAAACAGACCCTAGGTTTATGTATAGAGACAATAAGAAATTGCCCACAGGCAAAATGATGTGCATGTCAGCTGGTTGCTAAATCTACAAATAGTACGATTATTTTGGGAAAAGATACTTTATTAGATAGATGGGGAGAGTACGTTGAAGACCTTTTTGACGATGACAGAAAAGAGGAACACGGTATGATAAAGAACGCCGAAGAACCACCAATGATGAAAGATGAAGTCAGGGCAACATTGAAAAAGGTGAAACCGGGAAAAGTCCCAGGACCAGACAATACCATAGAAATGATTGAGGCTCTAGATGAATTTGGTACTGAAAAAAGTAACACTTCTCCTAAATGATATTTATAACTCCGGAAAAAAACCCTTGTGATATGTCAAAATGAATTTTCACTGCACTTCCAAAGAAAGCAGGGGCTATACAGAATGCCAGCCCCATCACGCAATCAGCTTGATGGGCTATGTAACGAAGATTCTATTACATTAATCATGATGAGAGCAAGGACCAAAATCAAACAGAAATATCAGAAGACCAATGTAGGTTTGTTGAAGGGAAAGGAACTATTAATGCCTATACATCCTAAGAACTCTCATAGAAAGATTAGTTGAGTTGACTAAAGATATACATTTATGTTTTGTTGATTACTCCAAAGCTTTTGATCGGTTAAGACACAAAGAATTGATCAACCAATTGCAAAGGCTCAATGTTGATGGAAAAGATCTAAGAAAAACAAAGAATATGTATTAGGAACAAACAGCAGCAACGAGAGTAGAAAATGATATGTATTTCCTAAATATCAAAAGAGGGGTTAGGCAGGATCTGTTCTGTCACCAGATTTATTTTCACACTGCAATGAAACCATCATGAGAAACCTAGAAGAATGCCCTGTGATTAAGACCGGAAGAAAAAATCTTTTTGAAAAATCTTTGTTATGCAGATGACACGTTCTGATTGAAGAAAATGAAAAAGACCTACAAAATCTTGTGGATATAACAGAAACAGAAAGCATAAATAAAGGGCTGGGACTAAGTAGCAAGAAGACTGAAGTCATGGTAATCAGTTAAAAAAGCAAGAAATCCCCTCATGCATAATAACAGCAAATGGCACAACGTTTTTGAAGCAAATCTCGTCCAAGTCAGTCTGCAATGAACTCATCAGATCTATGCTTCTTTCTTAGATTCATGGTATTTTGCTGACAGTCCAAACACTCTTTCAAAAACACTAAAGCATAATTGTCAGATGTTCTAGAAGCGGACTTGCTAAAGTATGAAAACCATGTGGTCTTTAGGTAAATATACAACCACTTTGACCTCAAGTATTTAATTTCCTTGTCAAACAAATTTTTGCATATGTCTTTGATGTCTAGAAATTTACGAATTGCAAATGCATTTACAAATGTCCACTTGCTTCCTTTTAAGTAATTATTAAAGAGCAATCGCGAGAACTCAAACAATTGGGTGTAACAGGTCAATGATTTTCTTATATTTACAGTACGGTAATTTATGCTTGTCTGTGAGATCCAGAGCATCATGATATTGTTGTTTCTTAATTCGATTTCTAAACTTGGTGGGAGTCTAATTACTGGGGTTTTTTCAGTGTTACTGTTTTCAAGTTTAGGTGCGAATTAAAACAATATTAAACTGAATTTTTATAGAACACATACATAAACAGATATCATATATAATAATCAAAATCTATAAATGGGTGCGTATGCTCATTTATGATCAACACAAATACACACACGCGCGCGCGCGCGCGCGCGCGCGCGAGCGTGCGCACACATACATACATACATGCATACATACACGCATACATACACACATACATACATGCATACACATATACACAAATTGCACACAGATATGTAATTATATGTATATGCACTATCAGCTAACATTTGAATATTTTGATAAAAACTCAAACAATGAGATAAGGCAAAAAGACATGAGTGTACCAAACGCGTCTTAAAGTAAAGAAACACAAACACACGCCTTAGAAAAAGCAAAACATCCCCATTGGTCGTTTGCAATGTTGCCATATTTGTATGACATCTTATTTGTTGTAAATGTAATATTGCAGTATGTCAGGTCATAGTTTGTAGAATGCTATTCTAATGGAAACTTATCTAACTGTGCATAATAGATGGAAAAAAATGATCATCTTTAAAACTAATAACTTGATGGTACTACGTCCAATCCATTTCATACTATTTGTGTGGTCCCTGTCAAATTTTGTTCAGTGTCATATTTCCGGTTAAGTTTTGTCCTAAAGATGTGTAGACTTGGCATCAGTTTTTCCACATTAGCAATCGCAAATAAAATATTTTGCAAAATGCAAAATAAAATGAAATAATAATTATCATCTTTAAAAGTGTTATCGAATCAGAAAATAATTGTTTGTTTTGACAGTTTTAAATTGTTAACATCTGTGTCGTGCAATTTGTAATGTTTCAAATTGATTCCAAAATAACGGCATATTGTCAGTCCCAAAGACAATGTTGTATACTGTCTCGCGCTCCGTTGCAGAAACACAAATGTCTTTGTACTAAGCCCATTTCTTTGAGTACCTCGTTAGTAGTCTATCTGGATAACCCTGAGAAAGCATTTGATTCAATAGATAGGAAGTTCATGAAAAGCGTTGAATGTTTTTAGTTTTGGACTAAATGTTTGCCAACGAATTTCCATATTTCATAAAATCATAAAATCAATGGTAGCATTTAAGGGTAAAATGTCTGACTGATTCCCTATCCAGAGAGGATGTAGACAAGGTGACCCATTATCTACGTATATTAACATTTTAAGTGTAGAAATTCCGCCATTAATGATTAGGCAAAGCAAAAACATTAGTCATTTTTATACAACAAATTGAGCATAAACTTCAAAAATATGCCGACGATACTAATAATAATAATTACAATATTTATATAGCGCAAAATCTTGATAAAATCAAATCTAAGCGCTGAAGCAGACACACACGCACGCACGCACGCACGCACGCACACGCACACACACACACACACACACACACACACACACACACACACACACACACACGCATGGCTATAAATGGGGAGAAAGAATAAAAGCAATAAAAGCAAGAATAAAAGCAATGGAAAATTATAGAGAGCATAGCATATACAATTATATATTATAACCATGTGATTCCCCTCCGAGCGGAGACAGGCTGCAGAGGGGGGAGGGGGGGGGGTTGAGTGAGGTTAGGATTTTATGCGGAGGAGAAAAGGTGGGTTTTGAGAGCGAACTTGAAGGAGACAAAAGTAGGTTGCTGACGGACTGAGAGAGGAAGTTTGTTCCAGGAGAGTGGACCAGAAACAGAGAAGGCTCGTGGACCATAGGTATTGAGCTTAGTGCGTGAAAAGCGATCGGAGGCAGAGCAGAGGGTATGTGAGGGAAGATAGATCTCAAGTAGGCTTGACAGGTAATCGGGGCTGCGTTATTGAGGCTTTTGTAGCACATGGTGTCTAGTTTGTACTGTATGCGCTTTGATACAGGGAGCCAGTGAAGTTATGCCAGGAGAGGAGATATGTGGTCAGCTTTTTTCTTTTTGAGTACAAGGCGTACAGCATTGTTTTGAATGCGCTGTAGGATGTGAATGGTGGAGGCAGGAAGACCAGACAGGAGTGAATTGCAATAGTCAATGCGAGACATTATGAAGGAGAGAACGAGTTTTGCAGTTGTTTCGACAGAGAGATACTTCCTGATCAGGCTTATACGATGGAGATGATAGTAGCAAGATCTGGCAGTTTGAGAAACAAAGTTGTTCATGGAGAGGGTAGAGTCAATGCAGACACCAAGGTTTTTAGCTGAATCAGAAATTGGGACTGATGTGTTACATAATGGGAGAGAAAGAGGAGGCACTGAGAAAGTTTCTGACGGGTGCCAATGAGGATAGCTTCTGTCTTGTCGTCATTAAGCTGAAGTTTGTTGAACGTCATCCAGTTCTTAATGTCCGAGTAACACTCAGTGGTGCGAGTCAACAGGCGCTGTATATTATCAGGTGAGTCACTGTCTTGAAGTTGGGTGTCATCAGCATAGGAGTGATGTTTTATAGAGTGGGAGTTGATGATGGTGGACAGGGGGGAGGTGTAAAGAGTGAAAAGAACAGGGCCAAGGACAGATCCTTGTGGAACACCACAGGTCAGGTATGCAGGTTGAGAGTAAGTGCCATTGATGAGAACAGTTTGTTTTCTATTTGATAGGTATGAAGTGAACCAGGACAGAGCAATGTCAGAGATGCCAAAAGTATGATGAAGTCTAGAAAGGAGAATACCATGATTAATGGTATCAAAGGCTGCAGACAGATCAAGGAGTGTGAGGAGAGAGACTTTGCCAGTATCAATTGCAAGGATACTGAAGTTATTCCACACGGGACAGAAGATTATTTGAAGAAGTAAGAAAAACTATTGACTGCTTGTAAAACTAATGTGTGGCTTGACGGTAGACGTAACTCACCGTTAAAATACATGGATCATTTACATATGGAATAGAATCCATTTAAGTTTAAAATATTAGGGATATGGCTCACAAACGATTTGAAAAACTGAGTTTTCATGAGACGTTTGAAGAAATCAAGCCGTTATACAGAACATGGTTAAAAAGACTAATCACCATACTTATAGGGATGCTGCTCTAAAATCCCTCATTTCGTCCAAAATTATTCACTTGTGGACTTTGCTTTCAAATTCAGCAGACAAAAATCAGTGTCTGAATTTGTGTGGACTAACAAAAGAGACAAATCAGCAGAAAAACAAGCGTTAAATGTGTTGAGAATGGTGACCTTGGAACTCCTGACTTGATTACAGTACCATTGTCTTTGTATAGATCATCTGTTTGATATACGTATTTAATGTATTTGTGGTAAACTTTATAAATTTGCATGGCACTCTTTTGACAAAATTGATGCCTGTATATTCTTTAATTAATAAGTTTGCAGTGTGTGTGTGTGTGTGTGTGTGTGTGCGCGTGTGTGTGTGTGTGTGTGTGTGTGTGTGTGTGCGTGCGTGTGTGTGTGTGTGTGTGTGTGTGTGTGTGTGTGTGTGTGTGTGTGTGTGTGTGTATTCTTTCTTGTAAAGAGTAAAAAAGAAATAAAATAAAGAAATAAGTTATAAATACTTCAGTAGCCAGTATTGCATGTATCTGAAACTATTTGAGTTTAAATTCTTTTATATTCTGTTGCTTGCAAAGCATCGTGTCCAATTAACTTCTCCAAATATAAATTCCCTTTTATTTGGACAATTTGGACGCTTTTCATCGTTTGTTGATATTTCATAGAATAGTTTCAGTCCTTCTGATTGTGAATTAACTGCTTTAACAAAAGATGGAATCAGCTGCGTTTTTTATTAGTAATTGGTACACTAAGTTTATTTAAACAGTCTTAAAATGAATTCGCGAAACTTCCGTAATTTTAAAAAAATCACGTTTATGTTGCATTTTTCAATGAATTCTTTGTGTAAATGGAAACGACCAGTATCATCGAAGAGGTGTCCTATTTGATAAATTCCTTTGTCAATCCAATCAGTATGTTTTAACCTATTCATCGTAAATCTGATGTTATTACTGAAAACTAAAGTTTTGAAAGAACATCTGAACGTTTGGGTTGTATTCTGTATCAAAATACTTCATATATTTCAAAAAACATCTTTCCAAACTTCATTCGTATGATATCCTGCGTATAAACTTAGACCACAATGGTTGATTTGTACATTTTTAATGGAGATGACAAAGAATGTTTTTCTATTAATATTCTGCTTCGTGAAGTTTGCTACGCCATGTTAACTTCAATCCATTCATAAAGTTTCTGGTATTTGTGACACCCGCCTCCATCTGTAACCTGCTTAACTATAGTAGTTCCCTTTATTCTATAGCGTTTCTTGTTCCAGATAAAACTGTAAGCCATTTTCTGCAATCAATCAATCATGCAGTCAGGTGGATTAGACAGCAAGAGACATAAATAAATGTAACTGGTTATGATAACACTAATGATTTCAAAACAATAACTCTGCCCAGGAAAGTGTTTAACCGTCTTAGCCAATTCACAAAGAAAGTCTTTATATCTTTGCATTTTTTAATCGAAATTCAACTTTTCACAGCCCTTTAAGTCATTGAAACTATCAGGATTCCATACAAATTTGAGATTTGGCATGAATCTTACCTCCTTATAAAGCATATTTCTTATCCATACCACAATAGATTTCTCAAGATGATTTTCAATCTAATTTTCTCCTAAAATGTCTATAACGGTTATAGTGTGTTTAAATGTTTGTTTCTAGTTTGAAATAGTTCAGTGTCATCTATAAACTGTGCTATTATATATACCACTTCCCCAACGGTGATTCCTTTAATGTTTTTTTTTCTATGATTGTCAGTGCTAAATTTCAGCGTTGAGAATGAGCAAATAAGGGGATATAGGTTGTTTCGTTCTTTCTACAGCCAACTCGGAAGACAGGGCAATGCTTCTTCGTCTTTACTCCTCACTGTCTGATTCTCAACTCTCTATATATACTATGCACAAAAAGTTAAGGATCACTTGCACAAAAATTCATAACTTTCAAAATAAGAAAGCCAATGCGTTGAAGTTTGGCAAACATTTAATTCCATGCTTTAGTGATAACGATACACAATTGCCTTCAATTTCGAGCAATCGTTTGGTGTGTACATTTGATCAAAGTGGGTACGTATCGAAATTTGATTTCCCAAAGTCATTGAAATCACAAGACAGGGCATTCTGATGCTCCCAAAAGTTCAGTAATGCGTGTAACCGCCATGGCTGTTCTGGCACTCGACGCAGCGAGTCCTCATTGAGTTGACCAGGTTGATGAAGATCCTCTGTGGAAGCGCCTGCCACTCAGCCTGCAGCATCTGGTAGAGGTGTTGGGCATCCCTGGGAAGGGGGTGGTTGCTCCTCACTTTGCGATCCAGCTCATCCCAGAGGTTCTCAATCGGGTTGAGATCGGGACTGCATGCTGGCCACTCCATTCTGTTGACTCCAGACTGCTGCAGGAAGTCGTTGACCACCCTTGCCCTGTGGGGGCGAGCGTTGTCATCCTGGTAGACAGCCGTCGGTCCCATCTGCTGCAGTGTAGGCACAGCCAGCGGTCGAAGGATCTCATCCCGGTATCGGAGGCCAGTCAGGTTACCCTGTACATGATACAAGGGTGTTCTGTGGTGAAGACTGAAGGCCCCCCAGACCATTACAGAACCTCCACCAAAGGCCACCTTTTCTTGGACAGTGGTGTCAATAAAGCGTTGCCCTGGGCGCCTCCAGACCCTCAGTCGGCCGTCGTTGTGGTTCATGGTGAAGCGTGATTCATCACTGAACAGGACCTGGGACCATTGCTGACGTGTCCACCTCACGTGACGTCTGCAGAAGGCGCGGCGTGCTGCCCTATGGGCTGGAGTTAAGCGTGGCCGTACAACTGGGCGACGAGAACGGAGGTTAAACCCATGAAGGCGGTTCCGTATGGTCTGCTGGCTGATGTTGATGTTAGTAGCCACCCTCAGCTGCCTTCGAAAGATGCTGGAAGCGGCTGTTCTTGTCTGCAGGGCTTGTCGTTCAGTGAGACGATCTTCACGTGGGTTTGTCTTCTTCGGTCGACCAGATCTGCGTCTTTCATGGACCCTCCCAGTGGCTGTGAAGCGTTGAATCAGTCTGACAATGACCGAGATGGACACCTGAAGTCGTCTGGCCACTTCTCGCTTGGGAACACCATCTTGGAACCATGCAACAGCTCGTCCCCTCTCAAACTCGCTCAATTTTCGTCGTGGAGGCATTGTCAGATCAGGCCTACTACTGGTGGAATGTCTTCTTATAAAGCCAAGCAAGAGACAGCATCTCACACATAAACAGCAGTGCTTGCACGTGCATAATGGTTTTTCCATCTGGCTTGTGCAATGTGTTCAGGCAGAACGGTCCAAAACAAGGTCCTTTTTCGCAAGTTTCGGCTTTTCCGTTTGCGGCCAAGCTCAGTAGTAGAGAATCCCGTGCAATTTTCGCACTAACACAACATCGCCCACTTACAGCTGAACAAGAATTCATAACAATTTGGCTGGACTGAGAAATAAATAACAGTAGCGAACTGAGTTTATTACGCACCTGTTTTCTCATAGTGATCCTTAACTTTTTGTGCGTAGCTTATATATACATTTCACAGTGAACAGCAATCAGTTATCATTTAAACGAATATCATGCCGTGCTGTTATCCGCACGCTGTTTACTGTCAACACACGTCACATCTCCCTTTCTTTAAGGAAACAAAATCAATCAATCATTTTTCCTATATTTCAGTCCATACGAAATAAATGTGTTTCCCACCTTTATCACAACATTAAATTAACAAACACTCATTCTTTCTCTCACGCACAGGGCCCAATCATTCATTCACCTCATTTTATCTCTGATCATTATACTATCCATCATCATCATGTCCATATTTCGCAATGCTTTCAGTTTTTCTGATTGTGGTAGAGTCTTCAGTTTCATTCATATTTCAGGAAATCTGGCCTTTTGCTTTGTCTTCCAGATCTTGTTCTGTAAGAACTGCTTCGGGTTGTCCTGAGCTTGTTTGTTTGATAACTTCATCTGGCTCCTTGATGCTGGTTGTCTCAGACATTTTGATGACTGGTGACTGATCAGATGAGTTCTCACGGACAGACGATGCTGGCGTCCTGACATCTGTTCCAGTTCCAGTTTTCTTGTTATCTTCCAGCATCTGTTTTGATGGAATGATGATTTGCTGTTGCTTGCCCGATGTGTCGCTTTCCTGATGTCTTCCTGAAATCATCCTTTTCTGGACCAGTCATTGAGGGTTGATTGTCTGCTGAAGCTCCGTTTCTGTTGTGTCTCGTAGCTGACAACGATTCCTTCTGTACTGACGTCCGTCCTCTGTGCGAATGTTGTATGACCGGATGTTCACCTGTTGGTCTACTTTGGCGCTGATCCACTTTTTGGATCCTGGAGGTTGGAATTTCACAATCTGTCCCGGACTCAGTTCTGTCAGCTCTACTGCGCTTCTGTTGTAGTAGTGCGCTTGCTTCAGTTTCCTGTTCTCAAGTTCTTTCTTGATTGGTACAACTGTAGGTTGGAGTAATGTCTTTGACGTCGGCACTTGTGTTCGTGTTCTTCTGCCGAACAGTCTCTGAGCAGGCGAACTGTTTACAGTCTCTGTCGGGATGTTTCTCAGCTCAAGTAAAGCGAGGAAGGGATCTTGATTGTTGTGTTCTTTCTTCATGCACGTCTTTGC
>JAPXFY010007787.1:0-2500 GCA_030674185.1 Monoplex corrugatus
CACACACACACACACACACACACACACCACGCACGCACGCACGCACGCACACATACACACATAAATATTTATGTCACTTACGCAGTGTTCAGGTTTCCAATAGTAGTGTGACCAAACTCAGTAGCATTCCCCACTGCAAGAAGACAGACAGCAAGACAAAGTCAGATATTGTATGATGCAATGAGCTCCACTCCCCTCAAAAAACCCCAAACATAACAAAACAAAACCAACCAACCAACCAACCAACCAACCAACCAACCAACCAAACAACCAACCAAACAAACAAACAAACAAACAAACAAACAAACAAACAAACAAACAAAAACTATCAAGTATTTTACTATTGGCTCCAACCCTACCTTTTTTTCACCTTTTCATTTTGATAGAGATAGAGGTAGGATAGGCGTGTTTCTGTGTGTCTGTCAGTGTGTCCATCTGTGTACGTGTGTGTGTGCATGTGCGTGTTGTGTGTGCATGTGTGTGTGCGTGCGTGCGTGCGTGCGTGTGTGTGTTCATGTGTGTGTTTGTTTGTGTGAGTGCGTTTGTGTGTGTGGTTGTGTGTGTGTGTGTGTGTGTGTGTGTGTGTGTGTGTTGTGATGTGGTGTGATGTGTGTGTGTGTGTTGTGTTTGTTGTGTGTGAGTGTGTGTGAGTGTGTGTGTGTGTGTGTGTGTGTGTGTGATGTGATGTGATGTGGTGTGATGTGTGTGTGTGTGTGTGTGTGTGTTTGTGTGTGTGGAGTGCGTGCATGCGTGTGTGCGCAAGCCGCGTGCGTGCGTGCACGCGCGTGCGCGTGTGTGTGTGTATATGTGTGTGTGTGCCTCTATGTTTGTCAGTGTGTCTGTTTCTATGTCTGTGGCATAAATGTGTTAGCAAAATTTGCTCATCTGTTCCTGTATCCATTTTTATTGTAGGTTAAAGGAGTGGATCGTTAAGAAGTCGTAAAAGTGCACTTTCGGAGGACAAGGTTTCATGGTCAAAGAGATCAAACAAACAAACAAACAAACAAACAAACACAAACAAACATACAAACAAACAAACAAACAAACACTAAAATCAAACACTTTTTGAGATAGATGTGAGCACAGTACTTTCTCGGGCAGTTCTGACAATGTTTCTATTCTGTTGTCATCGTTATGCTATTCTACTATTGTCTTAACTTCACGTCAAGTTCTATTTCAACTGAAGCTTCTTCAAGGTCACAGCGACCTTGAGAAGTACAAAATCTGGATATTCTGTAATAATTCAATATAAAATCTGAATTGTAAGAATGGCTTGATCGTACTGGGTTTTTTTTCCTAATCAATGATAAAAATATGATAAATTTATCTGGAATTTTGAAGCATTTGCATATGGATTCTAGGGTTTGTATCTTTTTGTTTTGATTTATTTATGTATTTATTCATTTGTTTATTTATTTGTTTATTTATCTATTTCTTTATTTACTTTATTGTGCTCCGATTTTTCTCGGATGCGCGTTCGCACACCGTTTTGCCGGCACTGTGCAGGCGGTATGTTGCTGCGCAGTCTGCATAGTCTGTCTTCGGTGGGTGTGCATGCCATATGTCACCGGACACTGACATCACTTACAGGATCTTTAACGTGCATATTTGATGTTTCGCATATGTATACACAAACAGAACTAACATGAACTACTGACACCAACAGAACTAACAGGTCTACACATGATCACTGGGAGACAGGAAAAATGTCCACCCCGTACCCAATAGGCCAACGTGGATCTAGGCGGATCGAACCCAGGACCTTCCCATTGGAAGCATGATGCTTACCTACTTGAAAAGCCCTGATGCAGGTCTTAGCGGTTTGATTTGGTTCAGTTTTTACGTCGACACCCACCTCAGGTGATATGGCCGGGCCGACTGGGATAACCATCCCATGAAAGTGGGGGAAGGGGGACTTATCAAATCCTACACTGACACCACCAGAACAACAATGATGTTAAGATGGGACAGTGAGAAGGCCAGTGTTCATGTACCTAATCCTATACTGACACCACCAGAACAATAATGACGTTAAGATGGGACGGTGAGAAGGCCAGTATTTATGTACCTAATCCTATACTGACACCACCAGAACAACGATGATGTTGCGATGGGACAGTGAGAAGGCCAGTGTTAATGTATCTCTATCTAATCCTATACTGACACCACCAGAACAACGTTGATGTTAAGATGGGACAGTAAGAAGGCCAGTGTTAATGTATCTAATCCTAAACTGACACCACCAGAACAACAATGATGATGTTAAGATGGGACAGTGAGAAGGCCAGTGTTAATGTATCTAATCCTATACCGACACCACCAGAACAACAATGATGTTAAGATGGGACAGTGAGAAGGCCAGTGTTAATGTATCTAATCCTAAACTGACACCACCAGAACAACGATGATGTTAAGATGGGACAGTGAGAAGGCCAGTGTTAATGCATCTAATCCTAAACTGACACCACCAGAACAATGATGTTAAGATGGGACAATGAGA
>JAPXFY010007788.1:0-10134 GCA_030674185.1 Monoplex corrugatus
CAATAGTTGCTGGATGACTAACACGTTGAAAATTCGAAACAATACCATTTCCCAGAAATAATGAGAAAAGTCACCTGTTCTACTGTTCATGTCACCACACAATACCATATGAAATTCCATAAGCTAACATACAATCAGTTAAATAATCTTCCAAAAGCGCTATCCCATTTTCACAATCAAAATTTCATAATATGGGGAGCCTTCAGGAGGAATATAGGAACATACATACAAAACATCTTTAACAGTACCAAGTAGATTTTTGTTGATTACAAACGCCCAAAAATTACCAGACTTAATATCAACAAGTTCAATGTATGACAGGAACTCATTTTGATTAGACATAGCAATCCACCCGATCGCCTCCCTTGCGTTGTAAACTTAACTGCGGGTATGTACAAAAAAATTGTGTATTCAGAAAAAATAGTGGAATTGAATTCCTCAACAAATGTTTCAACTAGACAAACAAAATCAAAAGAGCGAATGTAAGAGATAAATTTATCACTCACAGAGTTTTGAAACTAAACCATAAATGTTCCAGTGCGAAAAGGATAGTGACTTTACATTAATATCTGAAGAATCGCTTATAGTATTATCAATATGGTCACATACATATACATCAGCGGTCTTTTCGACAAGTCATTTTCGAGTTAAAAAAAACTCGGAAACAGAAGCTAAAGCAGAGCACGAGCTATTCTCGGCACAAACACCAGGACTGTCGTCTTTTATAACAAAAACACGTGCGTGCTTCAGTGTCAATGTCAGTGGGCAACTGCACGGTGTGTTCATACCTTTTTTACCCTCGTCAAAAGCTTCCTCTCTCAATATCGCGAATTCCTATTTCAGCTGAGCCAGTTTGTCTTCGCCATCCAGAAAATATTTTTTACCGTCTATGAGCAGATGATCAAAGACCATCGCTGCTTTCTTGCCGTCTTGCCTGGCTTTCTTCAAGTGAGGTGTTAATGCACGTCTGATGTCTCTCACAGGTTGGAGAAATCATCCCCTATAAATACATTGGATCCCTTGAGTTTACGTTAGCTGTTTTAGTTTAGCTTTAAGAATATCCACTTTCTGCTTATAGAAGACACAGCGGGCATCACTGGGGTGTCTGGCTTACCATGAGCTGATGAACACGGTCGAATTCCACGTCGTCAGTCAACTCCAATTCGTCCGTCAACAGATCTTTAAGGACGCCCTCGCAGTCTGCACTCGTCTCCTTGTCGTGTCTGGGAAGACCATAGAAGATGAGGTTATTGCGTTCTGATCGCACTCCAAGTCATCGATCTTTATCTCGCAGCCCTCAGCTTACGACACAGGTCTTCATTCGTCTTCTGCAGGTCAGCATTCTCCTTTCACAGCTCGGTCACTTCTTCTCGCAGTCCCTTCAGTTCCGTTCTCAACGTGGCGAATTCTTCCCATACACGTTTGAAATCGTCTTTGAGGTCATCAAATTTAGAATTCAAAGTGGTGAGCATTGACACAGGTCCTCAGAGAGGGGTCCTTGTTGTCAGAGTGAGTTTGAGGGGAAGCTGAAGACTGGGAACCAAGCGTAGACTGACGCATATTGCGTTTGTCTGGGCCTGGATTAGTTTCCATCTCCACAACGAGTCAATAGCAAATTGCCCCAGAACAAAATTGATAGGAGCAAACCAGGTAGCACTGTCCTTCCATGTTTTCATTTGTAGGCCTGGCTTCCGTACTTTTGAAGAAGAACGTTTGGACATGAAATGAATAAATATAAACACAAAGCGTCCACATCGTTGTCTGAAGTCGAACTTTTCCGAAGGCATGATGTGTTATGCAACAGACTGCCAAAGATGGACGCACCAAAATCTCTGTAGCACTTGCTACTTTGAAAATTGTCGAGAGGACGTTTTACAGGCTGTGCACAGGCTGGATTTCACACCTGCCCCCCCCCCCCCCCCCCACCGAGAGAGAGAGAGAGAGAGAAGAGAAGACAGACAGAAGAGACGAGAGAGAAGAGACGAGAGAGCACAGTGAGAGAATACACACTCCCGCACAATCACTACGCATGCATGCTTCGGACTGCGTCTTATTAAAAAAATTGACCGATTTCGGGAGGAAACGTTTGTGCACAGCCCACTATACTAAATTTGAAGGAACAAAATCGTCTCTCTGATGGCAAGACTTTATACTGGTTTCAAAGGACATGAGTATGGTCACATGCAGTCATCCTGCCTTACACATCACACTCCATCTGTACAATTGACCAACATTAATCTGTCTTTCACCCATTATCTCCACCGACATTCACCAGTCCATGTTGTCTGCAACTGACAACCAATGCCATTCCAAATATAAATCCATAGCAAAAATAAATCTGAATACAAATTAAACGTCCAACTTGTCTCTGAGGTGTGGTGCTGGTGCAGCGCACTACCAACCAGAAGGTTGTAGGGTTCAGATCTCCATCAGTCCCTTCAATAATAAATGTGGGATTTTTTGGCTGCAACTCACAGTTGAGCATGTTATGGACTTGTGGGTTCAGATCCCCACCAGTCCCTTCAATAATCAATGTGGGATTTTTTTGGCTCCAACTCACAGTTGAGCATGCTATGGACTTATTGGGAAGACTGGAACCACATAGGATGTTTCTAATGAAAACACGAAAACCTGCAATCTGAAAGAAACGCAAAACACTGGCCAATGATTTGCAGTTGATATTACACGACAAAGCAGACGAAGTAACCTTTCTTGTAATGTCATATCAATGGGACACTCCACCATATCCCGGTTACTGGACCTGGAAACAGGTATAACAACTCTGGTGGCCTGACAACTGCCATTTTGGATCTTCTAAACAATGAGAATTAGTCATTCAGGAGAAAGGATGTCACATCGAAGGAACAAAGAAATGTACTGATCATTATCTTATTTTTAACTTTTGCACAGACATATTCTGTTCATTGGAAAACCTTCGTAATAACGCCTGCAGAAGCCAGACAGCCCTGAATGATCACAGCAAAGAACCTATTGCAAGGAAAGTTTGATTTGCTCAGGTTACGCAGATACAGTGTGGCGCCAATTCAAGTGATCTAACGACAATTACAAAAAAGTTTCCAGAGTGACAACACACACCAGATAAAAAGTCCAGACTTCAAGATGTTCTTCAATTTAAAGGAGTAGGGGACAAGAACGATGACATATCATCATAAAATTTGCAAACTACTACTAGATGAAAGACACGTGCAGACTACACTACAAAACGCACGAAACGCTCTGGATTATACATATAAATACGTCAGACAGATAATGACAGCCCATTCTGGAGGCAAATATAAGCATACTTAAGCAAAGTTGCAACTGATTCTGGATGAACAGAAAGCCAGTGCAATGATTTAATGATTTCTGCAGTTCCAGAAACAGGTACTTCATGTCACCAACCAAAGGTGCATTGTAACGTCAGTCTGACACAAGACAAACGAACAGGTGAGTACTTTCATGGACTCAGCAGAAAGAAAAAGCACTGATATAAACTCCAAGTAGAAGTTAGGAATGTGCCCCTCACAGCAGACTGTTTGGGTCAAATATGAAATCCAAGGTTACAGTATGGAATATTTGTGCCACTGATATTCTCAAATTTAAATAATACTAATCATTAATAGCCCTCGTTTTATCTAATAATCCTGTTATAGTACGTGCTTCACATTGTCACAATAGCAAATTTATAAAAACAATTCGTAGAGATATATAGACATGATGGATCAGAAAGTTACAAATCAAAGGAAAATTTTTCTATGGAGATCTACAAGATACAGATGGACACATCAGTTGCACTGTCCACTAGAATACAATGTCCCAAATAAACTAATATACACATCGCCAATATGGTTTTGATTGTTATTGTTTAAAGCCCAGTCAACTGCCCAGAGCCATATCAGGAATAAAACCATTTCAAAATGTACGCAACATCTGGTTGAAAAAAAAATGGGAAAAGAAAATCAAGTACAAATATCAATACATGCGCACACATAGCCTAAGGATATGCCCATGACATTGACCATTCCATCCAATACATCAGCAGAGAAAAAAAACTGATTGCAAATATAACAATGGCTAAGGACACTAAAAATAAATAGAATTGACCTAGGTAACCAAGAATTGCTCCTGCACCTCACAATTCCTCAAAGCCAAACATTCAGTCACCATGTGCCCAAGTTATCAATCCAAAGGAAAGTATGTAAGGCTTTATAGAACATATACAGGTAAATGGACCAGCAGTGAGAGGAAGAATGGCAGAAAGCAAAAGAGGAAGAAATACAGGAAGTGAAAGAAAAGAGGAAATTTCTGGCACAGAATTTCCAGAAGGTGGGGATACTATTTATATCAAAAGAGCCCTTGGCATCCCTACGGGAGATATTACCAATTATCCTCCAGCCTACTCTACTCACCAAGCAATGGGACTTCAATACTTCCATCTCACATAAGTGTATGGACTCTCTACGGGTGTATCTGACTAGCGTGACATAGCGGCCTTTGAGTGGTTGTGAGCAGATAAGATGTACAGTGACACCACTCCTAATACGTCCTGGATGGTGTATACACAGATCACCAGACTTCTGGTGGCTGGCAGATGGCTCCATCGTGGTCAAGGTCACGTAAATATAGAAATCGGTGAGTCGCCAAGCTGTGATGTAAATTATCAGAAAAAAACAAAACAAAAACAAATTAGAAGTCATCTTTACATTTCTAAAATACAGCTCATGTCAAGATTGAAGTTCTAGTCGTATTCCGACGAAGTAACTGATTTTCATATTTCAGCACTGTCATCTCGTAGAACCACCTTCACCCCCCCTCCCGCATCACCTCAACCCCTGTTACCTCTACTCATTTTAAACAGTACTGATACCCAAACCTTTGAATACTACTGTAATCTTAGCTTCATCAGCGACTCAGTTTATCTCTTAAAACCACGTCAAGAGCTCTGGTGACATGCGACATGTTATGACTTCACAAATGCAAAAGTTTTACTGACCTACACCTACAGCTGTGTTAATTGTTTCACTGAACATTAGAGTATCATAAGAGGAATTTGTTAAGTAAATTCCCGTTTAGCTAGTAGTACTTACCGTATCCAGCTAATGCAGATGCACACGATTGCCTTATGTTCGGTCAGAGAATTTAGTTGAAAGATACCTCCAGACGCCGCTCTACCGCACCAGAACGCCCAAGATACGTGAGAATGAGAATACCAGTCCCTTTCTTTTTCGTACTTTGGATGCCAGGCCAGGGGGATCTCAAAAGCTGCTGGTACAGTGGGCTTCTGAGTTGGACATAGTAAGTGTATTAAATGAGAATTTTTTTGAAAAAATCTGTTTAGCTTCGTACATTCTGCTATGTCCAACTTACGCAGAATTTAAACACTGGGGGTGAGAGAATCTCCCACTCGGTCTGTCCACCTCCTGGAAGCATCTGAGTGGCGTAAATTGAGATGAAGAAGATGCGGGACAGACCTTCGTGGTGGAAATCTGTATTCTTGTAGGTAATGGTTGATAACGTGGATTCCTACACCAGTAGGCTGCTTGTATGCATATGAATGGAATGGGATGATGGAAGGTGGCGAGGTTGAGAAAGCCAGGAGATCAAGGCCAGATGTCTCTCCAACAGGGATGTGAACGAGCTTTTTTGTATGCCCTATGACTGGTTCAGAGAGCCAGTGGGATATGGTAGTAGCCGAGATGTCTTTGATGTATCGGTCATTGAGTGAGATAAAAAATGTTTCCACTGAGAGGATCTTATCAGGACTGAGCAGTGCCAGTAGTTCTGAAACAGCAAATTGGCATTAGAGCCGGTCCTCTTTTTCTCTCTTTCTCTCTCTCTCTCTTGTGTCTTTGGGATCTAAAAAGGAGACCAGAGATGCATCAGAAGAATTGTTTTGAGAGCCTGGTTATTGATCTTGGCCAGGAATTCTGTAAGAAAGAGAGACAGATCGCCACCGATATGAAATTTGATGTCTTCCTTGATTCTGCTAGTGAATGTATTTGCTGTGCCAATAGGAAGCAGCTAGAGCCAGTAGGAAGGCCATCTTGAAGGAGGGAAGAGAAAAGGGAATAACGCCAAGGGGCACAAAAGGAGGAAGCCTAATGCATTAGGTGAGGACTAAGTCCCATTTTGGGATCTTGGAGGGAATCTTTGTCTCCTGAATGGTTAGGCTCTGGAAAGTTCCTGGAAGAGAAAGTCATCCCACAGGGAGGCCCCCACCACCAGCTGTTGTAAGGTTGTGCAGAGCTGTAACCCCTAATGGTGCTAGAACCCAGGCTCTCTGATGAGAGGAATGGACAAGACAATTGGCCAGCACAACTCAGGGTGGAGTGTGAGAGTGGACCTGGTTAGAGTCACACCACAGAAGCCTCTTCTACTTAGAGATGTAACGTGATTCAGTGCTCTGCCTATGGGAAGGGGCGGTGAGGGAGTGGGTAGCTGAGAGGGCTCCAGCTGTAGATAGAGCTCCTGACACCACTGTGATACTAGGATGAGAAGGAAAGAAGACTACTGGCAGAATGCATCACACAGAAGCCAAGTGTGGAGGTACAGGATTGCTAGGTTGGCATACAGGATTCCAGAGTGGGACGGTCTGAGCAGATCCCAGCCTGGGGTCAGCTTCATAGACGGTTCGTTTGTTAGAGACTTGAGGTCCATAGAGGGCTCGTATGGTAGAGACTTGAGGTCTGGAGACCAAGGCTGGGAGTACTAGAGAGGTGTGATTAGAATCATCTGTGTCTTTTCACCTATTGCATTCCTGATCACTTGGCTGGCCAGGGACAAATGCATAGCTGATCAGAGGAGCCCAATTCAGATAGCAACCACTGCTAGAATCTCCAGGTCATGGACCAGGGACGCATACATAGTGTTCGTCTGTCGTCATCGACAATGACCACGGCTTCATGAAGTTACTTTGAGTTAGTGTGTCCGGAGGTGACTGATCAATCCGATCCCGGCACAGAAGTAACGTCCACAGGTTGGACATCTATGGTTGGTTACTGTGGTTGAAGGGTTTGCAGCCCTAGCTTTCCGTGCAGCTCGTTTTTCTTGTGCAGATTGGATACGAGACACTTCTGAAGTGGTACGTTCGGTTTTGATTCTTCTACGCCAGACTGTACGGTCGAGGACAAGGTTTTCCCAATTCTCCCAGTCTATGTTGAGGGACTTTTGCGATGCCTTCAAGCTGTCTTGAAACCGTTTTCTCTGGCCTCCAACTGTTCTCTTGCCAGACGCTAGTTTCCCGTAGAGGAGTTGCTTCGGAATTCTGGTGTCAGACATCCGGTACACAAGGCCAGCCCAGCGAACTTGACTCTTTTGAAGTAAAGTGTGGATGGAGAGGAGATTGGCTCTCTCTAGTACTTCTGTTTCAGGGATCTTCTCTTGCCATCGGATATTGAGAATCTTTCTGAGGCTTTTGGTGTGAAAATGATTCAATTTCCTAGCGTGTCTACTGTAAACAGTCCAGGTCTCACTGCCGTAGAGGAGAGTGGTGAGGACCACCGCTTTGTACACTCTGAGGTTAGTTGTGGCCGAGATACCTCTTCTGTCCCATACAGTAGGACGCAGCCTCCCAAATGCAGTGCTGGCCTTAGCTATGCGTTTGTTGACTTCGTCGTCGATATGCACACAACGTGATAGGGAACTGCCGAGATATGTGAAGTTGTCGACTGCATTAGTTTTGTGCCCTTGACCTCGATATTTGGTTCAGTATATGGAACACCTGGAGGAGGCTGATACATGACTTCGGTTTTCTTGGTGCTTATTGTAAGACCGAAGTTGTCGCAAGCAGTTGAAAATTTGACCATGCATTGTTGCATCTGTTCACCACTGTAAGCATTTAACGCACAATTGTCTGCGAAAAGGTCACGAAGAAAGCTGTAACTGCATTTAGTGGTCGCCTTGAGGCGTCTTGTGTTGTACAACTTGCCGTCTGTGCGGTAGCATATCTATTCCAGGGTCTTCTGGAGAGAATGCATCTGATAACATTGCCGAGAACATCATAGAGAATAGTGTAGGCGCAAGGACGCATCCTTGTTTCACGCCATTGCTGACTGGAAAGTCTCTGGACATTTCTTCGTCAAAAAAGGACCCGTGCCATCATACCATCGTGGAAATGTCGTACCATATTTACGAAGGCCGGAGGGCAGCCGAACTTCGCCATTATCTTCCACAGCCCCTCGCGACTCACTGTGTCAAACGCCTTTGTCAAGTCGACAAAGGTTGTGTACAGTGCTCGGTGTTGTGCCTGCGCCTTTTCTTGCAGTTCACGAGCAGCAAAGATCATGTCCACCGTACCTCTCCCAGCCCGAAAGCCACATTGACTCTCTGGCAACAGACCCTGCTCAAGATGATTAGTGAGGCGGTTCAGCAGCACCCTTGCTAATATCTTGCCTGCAATGGACAGTAGTGATATTCCTCTGTGGTTGTCACATGATTGTTTGTTTCCCTTCCTCTTGTATAGGTGGACTATTGAGGCATCCTTGAAGTCTTGAGGGAGTGATTGACTGTTCCAGAGTGTTACAAACATCTCAGTTAATCTTTGTGTGAGCATTGGACCTCCCGCTTTGTAGATCTCAGCAGGTATGGCGTCAGCACCAGGGGCCTTGCCACAGGAGAGTTGGCCAATGGCCTTTGTGACCTCTTGTATGTTAGGAGGTACATCAAGTTGGTTGTTCTTTTCTATTTGAGGGAAGCGATCAATGGCTGCTTCATTTATTGAGGAAGGGCGGTTCAAGACACTGTCGAAGTGTGATCCGCTCACCTTTCAAGAATTTCTGACCTCTCGGTGATCAACATTTCCCCATCCGCAGATAGCAATGGAGAGGTGCCAGATGACGTTGGCCCATAGATAGCCTTCAGGGTGTCATAAAAACTTTTCGAGTCGTGACGGTCTGCATATAGCTGGATTTCATCAGCCTTGTCACTTAGCCACTACTCTTGCATGTTCCTGAGTTTTGCCTGGACTTGTCGGCGACACTCCATGATTGCAGTTTTCTTTGAATCAGACTTTGGGTCACACTGGTAGGCAAGATGGCGTCTGTGCTTCTCATCCAGAAGGGTTTGGATATGCTGGTCGTTTTCATCAAACCAGTCTTGATGTTTTCGTGTGACAGGTCCTATTTTCTCTAGGGCTGATGTATAGACATGGTCCTTGAAGACTGCTCACTCTTCGTCGACACTAGCATGAGGTTCTCTACAGTGGTTTCCTCTTTTAGTTTTGAAGTGTTTAATCTCTTTGGTGGGGGTTTCTTGCCTTAAGGCCTGCGTTTTGGTTTGATGCCTACGTTAAGCTTTGAGATTAATAGCCGGTGGTCTGTCCAGCATCCAGCGCCACACATGGCTTTAGTTACTCGTACATCATCTTTGTCGCCTTTCTGGTAATGACATAGTCCAACATGTGCCAGTGCCTGGATCTAGGGTGCATCCATGTTGTCTTCTTTCTTGTTGCCAACTGAAATAGCGTGTTAGTGACGACCAAGTTGTGTTACTGCATGTCCGAAGGAGTTGTCCATTGCTGTTGCAATTCCCTATGCCATGTTTGCCAATGATGCCTTCCCATGCTTCATAGTCGGACCCAACTCTTGCATTGAAGTCCCCGAGGACCAGAAGTTTGTCAGCTCTGGGAACGCTTGTTAGTAGAGAGTCAAGATCTTCATAGAACTTCTCTTTGGTCTCTTCAGAATTTGTCATTGTTGGGACGTAGGCACTAATCAGTGTGGCTTGCTTTTTGTCTGTGAGGGGCAAGTGCATTACCATGAGTCTGTCATTGTAACCTTTAGGCAGTCGTTCAAGGTTCTTAACTAGACTGGACTTGATAGCAAAGCCTACTCCAGCTTCACGGCGTTCTTCTTGTTTACGTCCACTCCAGAAGAATGTATAGCCAGCACCTGTCTCAGTGAGTTGACCTTCTTCAGTCAGTCTGGTCTCTGATAGACCGGCAATATCAACCTTGTAACGAGCTAATTCTCTAGCAACCAATGCAGTTCTTCTATCAGGTCGGTCAGCTTTGGCATTGTCTAGAAGTGTACGTACATTCCATGTACCTATGGTGAGTCTTGTCACATTTCTTTCGTTTCTGTTTTTTCGACTGCTAAATGGGATCCCTACCAGCCGCGGTATGCTGGTCCGGGTAGG
>JAPXFY010007789.1:0-10127 GCA_030674185.1 Monoplex corrugatus
CTGTCTATCTACCTATCTATCTATATACAGAGAGAGAGAGAGAGACAGACAGACAGACAGACAGAGAGACAGAGATTTTTTAAAGATCCCTGCACATTTAAGGGAACAACAATAACAGAAAAGAAGAAAAATATAAAAAAGGAAAATAATATCCAAGAAACCACAAATGGTGTCCCAGACATCTAGATCATGATAGCGGAATATGCGCGACGCTCGAAACTTCACCCAACAGGATGTCCTTTATCAAACTGAGAGATACTAACATACCGTGAATCACTCAAGATATTGATACAGCTGGCTGTTCACATCACACACAGATGCCAGTGGGTGGCAGGATATGGTTAAGAATGTCATATACAGAGTCCTGTTGTGTCAACAGGTGTCAGAACCATGGCATTTGTTACCCATGTCATATACAGAATCCTGTTGTGTCAACAGGTGGGTGGCAGAACCATGACATTTGTTATTAAGTCTGTGTATTTATCTTTTCACACGGTCAGAAATATTCTCCCAAAATGAAATTTAATGTTCTTCACAAGTTCTTCAGCCCTGATACAAGCTTTCAAACTGATGGCCCACTAACCATCTCTTCCATGAACTGTCAGATGAAATCTACTAGTCTGTGTTGAAACAGCCGCCCTGTGTACATGTTCATGATCAGGGATCTGATGTCGTATACCTTCCAAAGATGACACAAGTGGCAGGTGCAGGCCAGATTCCGTCGTGTTGGTGACACCCTGCACAGGAAGATTATAGTAGAACCCTACCCTCTACATATACACAGTGGAGCTTTTACTTTGTCATTGTAGCTTAAGTCTTCTTTTATTGAGAAAAGATATAATTTTTTTCTCTGGAAACCTGAAAAGATTTCACACTCCACCAAAAGCATAAAGCCACCATGGAAACTGAAGTCACAGCATATCTGAATGCTACGCCACATTTTTCTTCACCAATGAGCCAATAACTTATATTTTCTTTGAGGCAAGTCTTGTCTTTCCTTCAGTCCATTTATACTAGTTCAAAATCAGCAAATTCTAGTCAGAGCTCGAGAATTTACACAGGCATGGATTCAATAAGAAATGATCCATCTATATGACAGAAACTACTTTCTTCTCTCAAGAACTATTTTACAAGAAAGCAAAAATGTTTGTGACATTCCACGTACTAACATCTGCCGAAAGTAACATCAGCACATGATTATAAAATACTTAGGTATGCTGGCGTAATCCACGGAAAATTGTTCTAATGAAACAACTACACAACAAATTTCCCGAATCTTAACCAGAATCCATGTCAACTTTTAACATAGCATTATCACACGTGCGCACACATTAAAAAAACAACAGAGTTACCTTTTCCTCACAAACCCAACCTATTTCTGCACGTAAATTAAATGACATATACCCTTGAAGTGAACGCGAACATTGATGCTTACACAGCAGTAGCATTTCACTTTCCGAACACATTAAAATCCTTTTTATTGATGTTGTGCACGTTTCCGCACATGAATATAGTGATATGTACCTTTACAGCAAGCCCAAAATTTGGTGCCCAGCCAACAGCTCCTGTTCACTTCCCAAACACGTTAAACATCCTGAGTTGCAAGTTACTCGCGCACACAACGCGCACCACCCAGGTCCAGCCCAGCTTCTGGACCAAGAGACAATAGAAGACACTATGTCTCCACATTCTGGTCTTCATCTCTCTTTTGGGTAGCCTGACCTGCCACCAGCTTGCAGAGTTGCCAACTTCTTTCCCTTTACACATAGTCTCGACAGATAACAGTCGGAAGTTCCCAACATTGCCGTACTCCAACCACAGGGGTTGTTTGAACGGCCGTGAAAATGGACAGGTATGGTGCTCCACACACAGCCCATTTTGCTGTTCAGCAAGGTCTGACATGCCCCAAAAGGGATCCCAAGTTTGCAGTCTTTCCAAGCAGCCAATAGGTCTTCCAGTGTGATCATCAGGTCTGATTCCCTGAAATCTGTGGCCAAGCCACAAGCCAAAGTTAACAAGAAACACCATGAGGGTGTGGATGGGACCTGGAGCATCAGTGCCTCGCCACTCTCCAGATAATCACCTCACAAACTCCCAACGCCATTCGATAGTCATTTCATCAAGTAAAAAGGGGGAGGGGGCTGTCCATGCGTTACATGACACATTCAGACCCAGCCATAAGTTACATTGTTCACAAACTAAATGGCAAGGTGGAGAGACGACAAACCCCGAGACGTAGCCACACAACACACAGCAACCAGGTCCAGCCCAGACTCTGGACCAAAAGAGAATGAAAGACTATGTCCTATATGTCAAGAAGGTGCGTGTTTTGATATTTCAGTCTCCCACTCATACATGCATGGACATGCATTAAAAAATACAATGAAGGTCAAAGCTTACTATTAACCCTTATCTCCACAGACTTAAAATACAATAAATATTTTTTGTAGTACACTTTCACAACCTGTGTTCTCAAGTTCTAGTTCTTAATCTTTAGAAATATGAATTGGCTATTTGTAGACTTGGGAGCCTGTTTTGAACACACAAATTGAATGATACAATGCCACTCAGTCCCTGGAAACGTAAGTTGAATAGACAAACGAGGAGAGTCATTGTGGATCATATCTCGCTGATTGTGTTGTGGGAAACCTGCTGTGCACTCCCGGTCATCTGTTTCATTCAGCAGATCCGCTTCTATGCTCTGGCTGTCACATCTTTTTCTGGACACATTTTCCTGCTTCCTGCCATGTAGAAGGTTGTCAGAGCTTCTGGTCACCTTCCAGTTTCCAACACCACTTCTGTGTGTAATAGCATCACATATTTACCAGCTGCTTAACTTAAGTTCTTTTTATATATTGGAGAAATATTACATTATTATTTTACTTGTTTCTTGAAGATCAGGCCAAAATTTTATAGCTGTGATGACTGAAATTTGATTTTTTTTAATTTTGAGTAATTTTGACAATCTATTATTTTTATGTGGTGAGCTAACATTTGAATTTAGGATCCTTCAGAATGTTGTCTACATTTGCATCAATTTCTTTTATTCTACTGGTATATGATGAGACAATCGGTCATCAAATCAGTGTTTATGACATAGGCATCAACACTGTCTTTAGTCGATTAAGTGTCAATGAAGTTTGCCCAGGTGTGCAATATATCATGCGCTACAATACCCTGAACACTTCACTTCTACAAGTCAATGTATCAAAATGCGAGAACACAATGGTGGGTTCCCCAACATACCAGGGAGTGACGTACGGGGTATGTGATATTTATACTATTTACTGTCATTTGCATGTACAGGTACCACAGGGTATGATTGCACGTGCTCATGTTCAAAGATTATCGTACTGGTGTGATAACGGTGCGTGGGAAACTATACTTAAAACAGTGTTTAATAACAGTTGTATAGTTGGCACTGTGGCACGCATTCTTCTACAGAAATGTTTGTTGACTCGCCAACACATCACATGTTTATTTCACACTATAACCTTCCTCCTGTGAAAATTACATTTGAAGCAGCCCAAAGGCACAATCTGGTTGTAGTGCAACAATCTGACCATTCTGGATACGTCACATTACCGCGTCTGCTTAAACAAGGCATCCCGATATGGGCTGAGCTAAGAACCTGCCATGTATGTGTCATCATGATCAGTTTTCAGAACATAGAAGACTCTAAGAGGTGTGTTGACACAGAATTTATATACAGACAGTCAAATACAAGTGATGAAAAAGTGGCAGGGATGTGTGTCTGGTATGAAACACAAGCACGTCTCTTTTCAGCATCATATCTGCATCTTAAAATTCCACGAATGTTTTCGTGGGTATTCACATTCAGAATGTTTTTTTCTTATCATGTTGAAACTGATCGGCCACATATGTTACGAAATGGTTTATTCAACTGTTCTGTTGAACAGTGGTCAAGTTTTCAGCACCACCTGGACTGTAACCTGAAGATAGAGTGTGAAGATGGCCAGGATGAAACAGAGCACTGTCCCTTCAGCAGTCCTGAATGTCAAGGGTTAGTGGCTTCATACAATAAATGTTTCAAATATATCAAACTAAATGTAACTTTACCTCATTCAAAAACAGAGCACATATGTCTGAAGATGGGTGGAAAATTAGCTTCTATCAAAACCCGGCATGAACAAAACGATTTCATATATATGTTTAAATACTTTGAATTTTCAATGTCTGGGTAGGTTATACATCCGGCTGGAAATTAGTACCTCTTATGTACAGCATGTTTCGTAAATGGTCTGATAAAACATTGATCTATAACTTGAATCACTTCATATTACAAGAACCGTACAGGCCTTCCAAAACATTAATGTCTGAAGACATTGAGATGATGATTTTCGACAGCCCCACACAGTTACAAGACATATGTGTGAAACAATTTGTCTGTGAAACAAAAGCACGACAAGGAACTGTTGTTAGTGTGGAAAATGTTGAATTCTCTGATAGAGTTTCACGTGTCTTCATGTCTTCGCTAACACGACAAAGCTTGTTCTACTGTGCAGATGGTCACGTAACACACTCATTTTTACCATGTGATCCCAGCTCGTACTGTGGACAGATGGCGTCTTCCCATGTCTGCATGCTTTTGGACACGAGATCAAAGTACAACACAGTCTTTCATCAGGGAAAAGGCACTGTGCATATCATTGACATGTTTAGATGTGATGATGACGAAACAACAGTGCCTTATACACTGATATGTAACTTGATAGAGGACTGTCCTGATAACAGTGATGAGACGTTTTGCATACATTCTTCGTGTAATGGCTTTCCCTGTTCTGGTGACCAGTGTGTGGCTTACAGTCAACACTGCAATGGACATTCAGATTGTCTCGACGACACTGATGAAGCCATTTGTAGTGAGGATCATTATAACCACAGAGAACCAGACAGCAAGCAACAGCTTCTCATCAACCTGGATGGTACAGGGTACTTTACCCAGCAAGTGATGAAGGATGAGGAGTCGTGTCCTGACACTCATTACCATTGTACAGCTGATTTGACATATTGTCTACCCATCTACACGCGATGTAACAGATTTTATGATTGTATTTATGGTGAAGACGAACAAGACTGTGATGTAATAACGTGTCCTGGTTTCTATCTGTGTTTAGCTTCCAAAGTTTGTGTGCATGAAAATCATCTGTGTGATGGCTGGAGTCAGTGCCCACATCGTGATGATGAATGGATGTGTGATATGACCTGTCCTAAAGGTTGTCTGTGTCAAGGTCACTCATCTTTGTGTAGCACACACTTTTCTGCTAACCACTTTTCTCAGCTTCGGTCCTTAGATGCCAAGCGTTCAGGAATGGTCATGACTGATTTCAGTGCCAATCCATATCTGATCCATCTGAGTCTGTCATACTGTTCCTTAATTGATGTACCTTACATGAAGCTGTCCAACTTACAGTTCATTGATCTGTCCAGTAACTTAATGAGAACAGTTGGCATGAATGTCTTTCTAGAATTACCAAATGTGAGGATACTAGATCTATCAAATAACCCTCTGGTGTTGTTGACAAGCAAACCTTTTAGCGTGAATTATGCGCTGAAGGAAATAGACCTATCGAGGACATGTCTAGAAACGTTTAATGACGAATCATTCATGTACTTACCACATTTAGAACGCTTGAATTTGTCTTTCTCTGCCATCACAGCCTTCCGATCTAGAGGCTTTCAAAACACACCCAGACTGCATGAATTGGACATAAGAGGGAACCCAGTCAAAACGTGTTCATTTGAACTTATTTTCAAACTTAAACTTTTTAAATTCAGTTCTGTCATCAAATTTTAGATTATGCTGTAAAAGTTTATTTCCTAAAACTTCAAATGAAATTAAGTGTTTGACACCACAGCCTGTGTTTTCTTCATGTACAAAATTATTATCCACAGATCTCTACAGACTCTTCTTTTGGCTAGTTAGCATACTGACCATTTTGGAAATGTGGTTTGGCTCGTGGCTTCATTTGTTACAAAGAGAATATTTATGGACAGGTTTGGCACTTTTCTTATTCATTATCAGTTTACTAATATCTGTATGGGAATCTCCATAGGCACAGTTACTATAGGAAACGAACTGTTTTATGAAAATTATATATATTATGAAATAGAATGGACCAACAGTGTGATTTGTAAAATGATAGCTTTTCTGACGCTGCTGTCCACTGTCATGTCAGTATTGATAGTCTGGTTTATCACACTGGATCACGTCATCATTTTGTGCTTCCCTTTAATCAGTTTCTATAAACATACAATACCTGCAACATGTGTAGTAGCCTGGGTTGTTGGAATTATCTTGTCATCCAAACTTCTTTTCTCTGAGCTGCCATACTGGAGTCTTGATGGCCAGTCTGTCCTATGTCACGTAGCGTTATTTGATTGTTTAGTTTGTAATAATCGACAGAGTATTGACTCTGTTGTTATTGTGGTGTTTAATTTTTTCTTGTGTTTCCTTCTTGTGACTGGTCAAGTTATTATCTTCTGCCAGGTACCAAAATACCAAATTACTACTGATACCAAGCAAAGATCAGTTTATTCTTCAGCCTGTTTATTACACAAAATAGTTGTCGCATGCGCTTTGTGCTGGTTCACATTTGCTGGAATCATGGTTATGGTATTACATGGTATTATACCAGAAAATGTGTTTGTGGCCGTGGTTGTCTTTATGTTACCCCTTCATTCTACACTCAGCCCATTGTTTTACTTACATACAACTAGAACACAATATCAACAGAGAAACCAAGAAGAAAGAATAATACAAGTATTAAAATCACGACTTTCGTGATTTATCAGACTACAGACCACCAGATACAAACGTAGAAATAAGGTATCAATTAGTTTTGTTACAACTGCAACATAAGTAGATTCCAATAAAAATGTGACTTCGTTTGGATGAATCTGATTGTTTTTCATAGAATAAATTATCTCCCTTTGTGCCACACGACACACACTTAACATGTTGGTGTGGTAGCGATAAGAAAAACAATGATAATAATGATGGCTATGATGTGAGTCAGCTTGTTGATTGGAATAATCTTTTGAAATTCACTCATTTTCTGAGGTCTAATTGGTGCTGCTTCTTATATGGAAATACCCAAGCTCAAAACCTGTTGTGTTATTCCGGTTTTGCTTTTCCTGCTTATGCACAGATGTTGATCTAATACGGCCCACGATACAGTAAAACATGGGCCATGATGGAACATCATCTTATTCACTAGGATCAGCCAGTTCAACGCACATGTATCTGTTTGGTGAGATTCAAAGATCCCAGATGAGACCCCAACTAGTATAAGATATAAAACCCATAGACAAGATAGGACCTCAGGAAGAGGCCAGCTCACGGGTTTACATGCAGGCTTAAGCCATGTGCCATGATCATTCTGGATCTTCTCCATGACATGACACCTGTGACGTTAGTGCATATGGAATTTATTTTGAGTGTGGAGACGTTATCTTGAGAAACTGAAACTGAAACTCCAAGACAGGAAGCAACTCCTAGCATGACATACAATGCAGTCCAGCAATGAGGCTGATCACTGATAAAGTGCTGCATTGCGAAAAAGGGATGGAGTAAACTATCCAGGCTTCATGCCTGACAATATTCATTTGGAGACCTTCACTTACTCATACAAAATACCTCTTTCCCATGATACCGATGGCTTTCTCATAAATGGTATTATTACCTCAGCCATTCTATTCTAGAAACAGTTGTATACTCATTGTTATATCAATTCATTCACTGAATGAGTCATTTATTCATTCAAGATTCATTGATTGAATGATTTATTCGTTCATTCAAGTATGAATTAATCAATTAATTTAGTCACTGCTCTATGTATGCATTCATTCACCAGTTCACTTTCATACTCACTCATTCATCCATTAATGAATCCAGTTATAAAAATGATTTATACGATAAGAAGTATTTGGTGATTTTGTTCTTTTTTCCATTCATTTTCCCAGTATTTTCATCATAAACAATCTGAGTTTTTCAGTTTTCTAGAAAATGTTTTTCTTCGGTATTTCTGTTTATGCCCCATCAGTCATTTAATGTTCTTGTGCAGATGATATTCTTTGTCTGTGTTTATTTAGTTCCAAGAGAGCGTCATACTGCGACATTTGAACCATGTTTCGATGTGCACTGAATCTCTGCTTGAAGGATATCATACAATGATTTATTGTTTTTATCTCATGTTTTCAGCGCCTTCAGTAAAGAAACAATCATTCATATAAAACAAGCATTCAGATATTTTGAGATATATTTTGTGTGTATGACTGTGTGTGTGTGCGTGTATGTGTGTGTGTGTGTGTGTGCGTGTGTGTGTGTGTGTGTGTGTGTGCGTGTGTGTGCGTGTGTGTGTGTGTGTGTGTGTGTGTGTGTGTGTGTGTGTGTGTGTGTGTGTTTCTCTATGACATGGTCATGTGTTTTTGCGTGTTTAAAAGGCAATACATGTAGTGATAGGATGAATGGATCATACCTGTTCTACACAATGACATCAGAGTCTTCAGGTTACATTGCCAATAACATCAATATGAGTGCACATGTCCCATTATACAATTATATCAGGTTACCTGTTACCACAGGCAATATCGTCATGATGAGTGCTAACATTTTCAAAAAATTATTAATCCATATATATTTCTCTGACACTGATCGCGTTCATCTCTTTATGCATTTATATAATGGAATTGGGTTTTATGAAGTCCAAGTATTCAAGGCTACAATGTTGACCATCAAAAGTGTTTTTACCACGATTCCAATACAAATATGATGAAAGATGCTTCCAAGTCTTCGTTTCTTTTCATCCTGAAACCAGACCACCTCAAAAACTAACCAACGGCCAGTTCAACTGTTCTGTTGATTATTATTCCAGTTTTCAGCACCACCTAGACTGTAACCTGAGGAAAGAATGTGAAAAGGGGGACAGGATGAAACGGGAACCCACTGCCCCTTCAGCAGTCCTGAGGTCAGGGTGGGGTTGTTATGTGGCCTTGTTAAAAAAAATCGTAAAACAGTCGACTCCTCCACATGTTTGAAAAAATCGGAAACAAGTACGGAAAAGAAGAGCAAGGGAGTATTGTAGGACGGGTAGACGGCACTTTTTGGGGCTTTCCAAAATTTGTTACATTGACTGGCCTACACCCGTAAGACGATTGCCCAAAACGATACTGGATTTTGTCAGAAGATGTTTCAGTTGGGCCCTTGTACATCGGTGTATGTCTTACCCTAATATGTATAGGAAAAATATTATTGACCAGGCCCAAAAAATTTGTCCTTTATCATTCTTTTTCCCCTTAACAAGTGAGATGCCATTAAAGGTTGAAAAAAAAAGCATGTTTTTAAAAAAGCAGCCATTTTTACTTACAGGTTGTCAAAGAGAACTTACTGGGGAATGAAAGGGGCTGTGGGGTGAATTCAGGGGAAGAGAGAAGTGAAGATTATGTTCAATACAAGTATCACTGAAACAACACAGAGGTATTGTTGTACACACAAAATTTCCCTGACGTATGTCCCGGGGGGTCATTTTGAACATGCCTTTCTTCTGTGTGGGGGGTGACCCATTCAACGTGTGTGGGAAGGGTACAGGTTTTCCCTGTACGTTTGCATGGAATTCATCACACAAAAATGACCCTGAATTAAAAGGGCAAGCACGTAAATTTAGTCCCGACATTTACATGTCATGATGGGGTCACTTTCGTTATCATTTCCCCCTAGTATGTGAAATTTACACCTGATTTCCAGGAAACAGGATGAGTCCCTTTTTTAAAAAATCCTCCTTGTGTCAACACGTTCACTTGTGCCAATGGTCCGTGTGTGTCCTTGATCACGTATGTGACCAATTGTTCCAAAGTCCAAGATGAAAACAGATGAAAAGAACTGCGATGATTTTTATATATTATTTAAAAGGCAACAATCTTTTTCCCTCTCCTGCTATCGTCAATTTTGTTTTAACAACAATTTCACATCCCAAAAGCAATGAAGTGAATGAAAACTGTCCTGACACTCATTATCGCTGTCCTGGGAAGTTCAATGACTGCCTGCCTGTTTACACTCGAAGCAATGGAATGTAGACTGTAATTTGGGCATGAGGATGAAAAAGGTT
>JAPXFY010007790.1:0-2500 GCA_030674185.1 Monoplex corrugatus
GGCAGACACAGAATAGAGCGTATGCAGCAGAGCAAGTATTACTTACTAACTTATCTCTCTCAGGAAAGCTGGAGGGAAAGAGAACACTAGGTAGACCCAGAGACAAAATATTGGACGGACTGCAGGGCGGCTGAGGACAGACAAGGTGGGAGATGTACTTGCAGCGACAAGGGCTAGATCCGTATGGAGGGTTATGATCGCCAACGCCATGCGGCAGGGCACATGGTGATGATGATGATGATGATGATGATGATGATGATGATGATGATGATCTGTCTCACTCCATGTTTCTGGGTGGATGCCGTTTTGGTTAGCAGCAACTCTTGGCCCTAAGTACGTCTTCTGTGTTTGTCTCAAAGGCGACAGTCAAGTGGATAAATGACGGACTTTCAACTGTAGGATCTGGGTTCGATCCGCCTAGACACCTTCGCCTGGTGGGTAAAGCATGGAGATCTTCATTGATTTCCACAGTCAGCATTAATACAGACCTGCCATTGCCTAAACCTCCTTCGTGTGCATAAACATGCAGAAATATCAAATACGCACGTTAAAGATCCTATAAGTCATGTCAGTGGCTGGCTTATGGAAACGTGAAAACACCTTGCATGTACGCCCACCGAAGATGCAGACTGTACAAAATCACAGTGGACAGTGGTCAGCTCGCCTAACAGCTTGCGTTCTCCGTCATCCACTAAAAAATCTGCGTGCGATGAACAGTAAGTCCAAACGAATTTAGAGAACAGCGCAAAGCAAACACTCTTTAAAAATCTTTATAACAGCAAGAGCACGTTCAATATCAAACAAAATTACCATAGCGAACCAAGCAATCAAATAACCCACCAATGAAACAAAATAAAATAAAATGAAACAAAATAAAATAGAATAAAATGAAATAAAATAAAATAAGATAAATAAAACAAAATAAAATAAAATAAAATAAAACGATAAACAGGAAATAGAATAAAAACATATTGAAACCATTTTAAATATATGGATAGACAGTAAATACATGAACAGACAGGCGAATACATAAACAAATAATACGTATGCAAACACTGTACGTACATACACGTGCATACAGACATGCACATTATGGATTCGTGTTGATTGTAACCCACACTCTCCCTTCCTTTCCCTTTGTTTTAAAAAATGTTGTTTTTTAAAAATGAGGGGGGGGGGGGAGGGGGGGGCGTACAAGGAGGCAGGAGAGGAAAAAGAAAAATATACAATATTGATTTCAGCACCTGCACAATCAACTAACCTGTCACAGAGAAGACATGACACTGAAAGACATGACGAAGCAGGCAGCCACATACCGTTCTGTCTCAGTCATTGTTTTAAGACGACGTTTTTTAAAAACAGATCTGTTTAACCGTCTTTGTCACGACATTGAAAAGAAAAACCAATGGACCATGAATGCAGACAGGCCATGTTACAATTGATCCTTTCACTTCCTCACCTTATCCACAAGCTTCCTGTAAGGTGAAATATTGAAAAGATTACGAAAAGAACGCGGAAATGTCGTAACGCTTTTTGGGCTCATTTCCAAGCGCGCGAAACGCACGTGGCCTTATTGTTACTAATAATAACCGCCCGTGAGAACTCGCGGGATCGTTTTGTGTTGCTTTTTTCCGCGGAAGCAGCGGGCATCTTGTTCCTGTGTTGTTTTAGGAGTGGGGTGCACAGCTAGGTGCAACGGAGGTTGTCACCAGGCGAGTAATTAGCCTGAATTGTTGAATTATATTGATTCAGTTTTCACAACATCATGTTTTGCTGGTTGGCTCTCTGTTTTGCGGCAAAATTACCGGTGGTGATTTATGGTGAATGAACCCTGCTCCTCGCTCAAATTTGGTTGCAAGTTATTTCTTTTCTTTTTCTTTTTTTTTTCTCCTTTTTTTATGCATGGGGAGTGCGGGCGGGAGATGGAGGTGTATGATTATTACAGGAAATTGGATGGATAAGTGATAATGTTTTAGGGACAGCGGTTTTCGCTGAAAGTATGGGTAGGATTTAATTTCGAGGGACATATATAAAATGAAGTTATTTGAATGTGCTATGTTTCTGCACAAATAAGGAACATTAATTCAAAATGCTGACTTCTTTCAAACAGACAAAAAGCACAGCTAGAAGTAGAAATTAGCATCACTGCAAGATAAAAAAAAATATGGCGGCAAACTGATATTAGAGTTCCGTAGTATGAGACAGTTTAGCCAGGGATAAAAGAAATCTGAGAGAAATGGAAACTTTCTCCAGGTAGCATGATTAAGACATCTATGGGTGACCTCCTGGATCTCCAGACCACAGACTTTAGCGACGTTGTTGAAATAGGAGGTGTGCAGTCGTCTCTTTCTTCTCCAGCCTCAACTTTCCCCTGCAGGACTGTTGACATCAGATCTGTTTTGGTGTCTTTGATCGCATGGCCTTCATATTTCAGCTTTCTTTTGTTGATCTCTGTCAGTAGCTGGCGCTTGACATTCAGCTCCTTTAATATATTCTGTCG
>JAPXFY010007790.1:7500-10124 GCA_030674185.1 Monoplex corrugatus
AACAAGGGCGACCGCAGTGATTGTAATAATTATCGCGGAATCTCACTCCTCAGCATTGTTGGGAAAGCATTCGCCAGAGTCGTCTTAACCCGTCTTCAGAGGCTGGCAGCTCGCATCTACCCTGAGTCCCAGTGCGGCTTCAGGGCCGGAAGATCGACCATCGACATGATCTTCTCTGTCCGGCAACTACAGGAAAAGTGCCGCGAGCAGCACATGCCCCTTTGCCTCGCCTTCATTGATCTCACGAAAGCGTTCGACCTGGTCAGACGGAGTGGTCTTTTCAAACTTTTGAAGAAAATCGGCTGCCCCCCAAGACTATCAGCTGTCATCGAGTCTTTCCATGAGGTATGCATAGCAAATGTGTGCTATAATGGTGCCACATCAGAGCCTTTTAGAATCAGCAGCGGAGTGAAACAGGGATGTGTTTTGGCCCCAACTCTGTTCGGGATCTTCTTCTCGATGTTGCTGACATATGCCTTCTGCAGATCTGAAGAAGGGTATATCTTCATACAAGGATCGATGGAAAGCTCTTCAACATTGCCAGGCTTCGTTCCAAAACTAAGGTGGAAAAGAAGACCTCAGAGAAGCTCTCTTTGCAGATGCTGCTGCGCTGGCTTCCCACAGTGAACAAGATCTCCAGAGGCTCGTTGATCGCTTAGCCCACGCTTGCAGAGAGTTTGGTCTCACAATCAGCTTGAAGAAAACCGAGATCTTAGGCCAAGGCTGTGAAGAACCACTATCTCTACACATTGGGGACTACGACCTCAATACTGTCCACAAAGTTCAGTACTTGGGGTCCACCATAAGTGACAACCTGTCTCTGGACGCTGAAATCAGTGCCAGAATTGCAAAGGCCTCATTGTTATGGCTAAATGAAAAAGCGGGTCTGGCCCAAATACCGTCTCATGCAACCCCCAAAAATGAGGTGTACAAGCATGTGTGTTGAGCACATTTCCGCGCCCCCCGGGTGGAGTTTAACATATGTGCGAGCCCTGGCGACCCGGGCTACGACCAGGGGGTATGGTTCTTTAGATTTGTTTTTCATAGGGGATGTTGGGGCAAATCGAACTGACGGACCCAATCCCTCTCCAATGGGATTTTATTTTATTTTATTAATTTTGTTTTTTTTATTTATTTTAATTTAAATTTAATTTAATTTTAATTTAATTTTATTTTTTTTTATTTTTTTTTTATTTTATTTTTTTTTATTTTATTTTATTTCATTTTTTTTTATTTCATTTTGTTTTATTTTTTTAAATTTTTATTCTATTTTTTTTTATTTCATTTTTTTTTATCTTATTGTACTTTGGGGGGGGGGGGAGGGGGGTTTTCACTCCCCCACTAAGGTAATACTGGGTTTAATATTCCAGGGGGAGGGGACAACATCTGACCTTACTTTCAAGAACCACAAAAAAAACATAACTAATAGCAATGACTACAACAACCTACACTTTTTTTTTCTTAGTGTTTTTGTCACAGGGATTTTTTGTGTGAATTTCAGGCTGTTCTTCTTTGGGACATGCCGTCGCCGCAATGAAAACCCTATTACTTGTTTCCTCGTTTATATTTTGTATAGCTACTAAAATGGAAATTTTTTGGACAAATTTTCCCCAAAACAATTTTTCCCCGTTTTGAAGTGCATTTTTAACATAATTAAGTGATGCACATACAGGTTTTTGGTTTTGTTCATTTTTGAAAGGTAGCCCTGGAGCACTACTTAGAAGTAGTGAGAAGCGTACCCAGTTTTCTCGCGTCCTTCCAGAGCTTTAACCCCTGGCCACGAACGTATTTGGATCCGGGTCTGGTCAACAAGAATTTACTGATGGGAAAGACTCGTTGTAATCCCCCCAAAAAGATGTGTTTTTTTTTCTGTCAGCGAGTTCTTTTTGCTTAGGCATATCTTTTTTTTCTAAAAGTTTTGTTTATTGAATAGGACCTAATTTTAAATCATGTTCATCAGCAACGTGAAAAATTATTTTTGAAAAAGAAGATGTTTCCCTACCCTTGACATCGTTTCCTTTGTCTTTTACCTTTGTGTGGTGGAAGGAGGTGGCAGTAAAAATGTATTGGTTCTATGCCCCCTCTGTCGTCGTCTTCTGTCTGTCTATCTGTCGTAAGGCTTTGTTCCCCCACCTTCTCTTTTGTTTTTTCCTTTATCTATCTTTTGCCCCGTCTGTTTCTCTTTTCTCTCTCTTTTTTTTTCTCTGTTTCTCTTTTCTCTGTCTCTGTCATTGTCTTCTTCTCTGTCTTTTTTCTCTCTGTCTCTGTCTCTCTCTCTCTCTCCTCGTTCCCCCTCGTTTCTCCTGTTTGTTGGGTTTGCACCCTTTCCTGCAGATCTTGACAAAACAAAAACCCGGGAAACTTTCTTAACCTTCTTAAATGCAATGGACCAACGATAGGATAAATCAACATTTTAAACGGCGGCCGCGCATTAGAGCGGCGGGAAGAACAATAGCTTAACGCTTTTAAAAGAGGAATCGTTTTGGCCCCAACCAGTGGACACAAAATCAATTCTCCTGAAGAATCATTTCGATCACAAAGGCCTGGCTTTTGTCCACCTCTCTACACAATCGTGTTCCCCCCAGTAAGACAGTTAATGCATCCATGAAAACAGAAAAAAAGAA